>JAODAL010021954.1:0-65817 GCA_025379985.1 Phyllomedusa bahiana
CTTGGCGGGGTTTTATGTGTTCACTCAACTAAAAATGACAAAAGTCAAAGTAGTGGTAAATTTCAAAACTAACACCCTGGAGGTCACTTTAATACCTCAAAGCAACAGGGATTAACAGAACCAATGTAAAAGGCTTCCAAATATCATCAAATTCCTAGACTATAGTGAATGGTCCCTATAGGGGAGGTTAGTTTAAATCCTGTATTCTGCCTGAAAAGAGCATGATTTCTTTTAAATGGCTAGTATTGAAATGGTTAACACAGAAATGAAAAAAATTGTGCATACAACCAGCACTAGAATGTTATTCTGTGTTTGAAGAAACAGCAAACAGTTACTTTTTCAGAAATCCAAATCTAGAAAATTGTTTTGAAATCTTTGATCAATAATAACCTAATGCCTAATACTCTTGTAGCAGTGAAAATTTCATTTTTATCATATACTCAATATATTACAAATTCACACTAGTTTTTTGTATTGTATTATCCATACAAAAATGTGTAACATATCAACAAAAGATAAAATATACAATAACGGGAACCTGTCAGGTGCTTTATGCTATCCATCGTGTTTTTAGGGGGGAAAAGCTGGCTCTGTGGTAAAAAGGGTTTATACGATTTGGAGCAGGATTTCTGAGTAAAAAGCGGAGATAATACAGATAGGACTCCTTAAGAGACAGTGGAAGTTGCCATTAGTAAGGGTCACGTGACCTGAAATGCGTAGGCTTGCTCTTACTCAGCCGAATGTCATGGATTTTGACATGTTTTTGTGGATCTTTTAACGAATTAATAAATTTGAAGATTTTATCATATCCTCCTGCTGGCCTTACCTCTTTTCCGACGGCTGGTACATCTATTTCTCACAGTGGAAGTTACCCTGTTTCCCCCAAAAAACCGGCCGGTCTTATATTAATTTTGTGTCGCGGGCACACCCCCGGGCGCCGCACAGGGCCCGCCGCCCCCATGCGGGCGGTGGGCCGGGTCACCCGGCCGGGCCCGCTTCTCTATTACCCGGCCGCGCCTGTTGGCGGTCTCAGCCTCCCGGTGCGCGCTCCCCTCATCTAAGGGGGCGCCCGCGCCCACACTGCGAGATTTTTAAAAGGGGCCCGTGCACCGGTAATTGGCTTTGCCGGTCACTGCCCCTTTTTTAAGCTGCCCCTTTCCCGGGCCCTTGCCCGGTCTTAGTGCCATTAGCCTATAGAGAAAGCGTTAAAAGCCTTGTTCTGACTTACCGTTTTTTTTACCGTCCCTTTTAGTTTTCCTTTCCCTCGACCACGCATTTGGGCCCTCCCCTGACCTAGGCCTGTTTTACGCCCAACAAACCCTGTGCCCCCTGCCCTGACCTTCTGCTCCCCCGGGACTTTGAGCCTGCCTGACGTTTTCTGCCCCCCGCTTTTCCTTTGGCTGCCACCGCAAGAAAGGGGTCACGTCAGGGGTAACGCCCTGGTGGGTTCCCGCCACAGCAAGTCCTCCCGTTTGCGGCGGGCTCGGGTTTAAAAAACCGGGACCTACTTAGATTCCTTTTTCCTGGCGTGGCTTCCCCCAAATTGCTTGCGGTGGCCCCGTGGATCCACTTATAGGGTTTCCGGGTAGTGACATTTAAGACCCGGCCCTTGGACCCGCCAAGGTGCCTCTCCCGTCTGACGCTAAACCTCCCCCGCCTTGTGGCTCAGCGTCACAACAGCTCGCTCAGCAACCCCAGCAAAATCAGCCTTTCTCTCCGCCATGATGCGCAGTCCGGGGCCGTCCCCCAGCAACAACTCGTTTTCCGGGGCCCCCCCGGCTGTCCCCGGTTTGGGCCCCAACCACTAGTCCAGGGCTCGTTTCTAGGGGCCGACCCAAATTCGAGGGGACCCCCAAGGGCCTGAAAGGGGCTTTATCCCCAAAAATTTGTCCCTGCATATTGATTTAAATGGGAAATAATTTTCCTCCCCGAACGGTTTTAAGGTGGCGTTCGGGGCTAAGCCTTCTCCCCGGGAAAAGCCCGGGCCCCGGGGGCTCCCCCCCTCGGGGACGGGGACGATTCTTTTCACAGCTAACCTGGCTTCATTCCTCCCCGGGGTTCAGGGGGGGGGCGTTTTCGGGGAAACCATCCCGGGTTTTGGTCTGCGGGGAACCCCCTTGCAAATTTGCGCCAAGGGGGAATTTCATCTTTAGGCGATTATGCCGTCCCCGTTTCCGCACTTTGGCCCCCAAATTTTAAATCGGGGAAATTTGAAGCGGCGTTGACTGCCCCCTTTAAAGGGAAGGGGGCCTCTCCACCCGCTTTCCGGATGCTCTACCCGCCGGGATTCCCGTCTTCCTTGAGTGACCTTATCCCCCCTGGCCACTCGGATTAAACAACCATTTCTCGGAATGCCAGGAGGAAATTTCCGGCGGGAAAAGGGGCAAGCTGGGACCCCGTCGTTTTTCCTCTTTGGGCCCCCAGTTTTTTTCAAAGGGCCTCAGTTCCCCTCGCCCCCTGCCCCCGGAAAGGGGGCCATGGAGGGGGATCGGGCCCACCTGTCTACAATTTGGCTAACCAAAAGGGAGTGAGGAGAATCTTGTCGGGTCTGGGGCAGTGCGCCCTTTTCCCCCGTTTCCTCCCCAATGGGGCCATCAGGGGCCCGGGAAAACGGGCGCACCTAGGATAGTAGGAGAGGCTTTCCCTAGGTTAAAACAAGCCCCTCCCCCCCCTGACCATCCCCGGGTGATCGTCGGCACTGGGCCTGGTGCCCAAAGTTTCAGGCTACTGTTTTCCCGGGATTTTGGGTTTCTCCCGGAAATTTTTTTGGGGTCGCTGCCCTGGTACCCCCGGGAATAACCCCCTTTTGTGATCGCCGGGGAAAAGGGCCCCCCCTATTTAATCTCCTTTTTTAGTGGAGAGATTCTAAAGGGGATCCAATTGGGTTTCCCGGAACGGCCCTGGTCCTACAATTTGGGGTGCTGATAAGGAGAGATTGCTTTTCTACGTACTCCCCCGGTCTCCTGTCCATTCTCCTGGGTCCCCCCCTGGCTGAACGCCACGCTCCCGTGCTCGCGGAAAGACGGGGAAGTCCTGATTTGGGGGGGTTCGGAGTGTCAGTCTCGTGTTTGGGGGCCCACCTCGCCCGGTACTTACCCTTCTTCGGGGTCGTCTAACCCTCGACGGGCCTTCCTGCACCATCCCAAGCCTTCGCAGATGTCTTCCCCGAGAAGCAAGCTGAGACGTTCCCGCCCCATCGCCCTTTTCGACTGCCCTTTTGATCTTCTCCCCGGGACTTTCTCCCCCAAAGTGGCGGGTTTACCCCCTGTAAGTACCAAAAGGAACCTTGGCTTGTCTACTTTATATAAAGGAGAATCTCCAGAGGGGGTTTATCCGCAAGTCCTCCTTCCCCAGGGGGGGCCCGGGTTCTTTTGTGGCTAAGAAGGAGGGAAAAGCCTGCTCCTTGCTTAGATATAAAGGCCCCTCAACAAGATCACGGTAAAAAAACCGCTACCCCCTCCCCTTGACCCGGGAAACCCTTTTTCCCCCTGTCTACGAGGTTTCCCAAGGGTTTCTTTAAAAAAACTGGACCTGCGAGGGGTTTTTAATCATACGGAATCGTGGGGGGCGAGGGAATGGAAACCGCTTTCAAACCCCGGGGACAGGCACTTGGGATTTCCTGGTCATCCCCTTCGGGCTCGGAAATTTTCCCCCGGGCCGTTTTTCCAAAAGAATTCGTCAAATGACATCTTCCGGGACCTCCTTTTAACAATGCATGGTTGGTACCTTGAGGGACATTCGGGTTTTCTCCCCCAAATTTGAATCCCATCAATTTCCACTTTGCCCCAGGCCCCGACGTCAAAGGGGCCCAACCGCCTCTATGCCAAACTTAAAAAAAGTGCCAGTTTCATCAGCAGAGCCTACCTTTCCTCGGTACTTTCATTTCTGAAAGGGGCCCTACAGATGGACCCGCGAAGTTGCTGCCGCCCTACAGGGGCCCCGCGCCCCGGGGGGTTCCGACCCAAATACAAACTTTACTGGGTTCCCCAACTTTTACGGGAAATTTTTATACCACATTTTTCCTCGTTTGGTTTTCCCCCATAGTGGTTTTAAACAAGAAGAACGAAAATTTCCTAAGCTCGGGCCACCAGCGGCAGGGGAAGTTTCTCTAATTTTTAAAATTTTGCCTTCGCCTCTGCGCCAGTGCTCTCTCGGCCAAAAACTGAAAAAACCTTTTTTTTCTCGAGGTCGACCCCCTCCTCAGTGGGGGCCGGGGGGGCCATACTCCCCCAGAAAGGGCCCAAAAAAAAAACCCCTCACTTGGGGGGTTTTTTTTTAAAAGTTTTTCCTTGCTAAAAGGGAATACTCTATGGGGCGAGGGAAATTTGCGGGCCCTCAAGCTGGATGGGAAAAATGGGGGATATCTCTTGGGGGGGGCTCTTCAACCCCGTCAGCATCTATACCGACCATAAAAATCTGCTGTATCCCAGACTGCCCAACGCGGGAAATCCCCGCCAGGCTCGTTTGGGTTTTCTTCTTTCCCGGTTTAAAATTTTTTCATTCATTTTTGCCCCGCGGAACGAAATGTCAAAAAGGCCCACGCTCTTCCCGTGCTTTGGATGTGGGCTGGGGACGGAAATCCACTCCACGGCACATTATCCCCTAGAACGCTCTTTTCGGGGCCCCACCCATTTGATCTACAAAGATTCCCCCCCGGGAAAACATACGTCCCTCCCGCTTTGGGGGAGGAATTGTATGGGGGCATTGCTCCCATTTTGGGGGGAAACCCCGGTGGGAAGGTCCCGCTCTTCCCCATCTCTCAATTCTACTGGTGGCCCAGCCTTCCCCGGATTTTTCGGGGGGATTCGTGGGGGCCTGCGCTTCCCTGTGCCCGGAACAAAATCTCCTCGTCTCAAAAAAGTCAGGGTTTCTTTCCCGCCTTTTACCTAACCCCGCTGTTTCCCTTTGGGCCCGTTTGGCCCTGGATTTTATCCCGGATCTCCCTCCTTTCCCCTGGCAAAAACCGTGATCTGGGTGGTTACCCGACGGGTTTTTAAAAATTTTCCCAAATTTATTTCCCCTCCGGGCCCCACCCTTTAGCTTCCGCCTTGCCAGTCTATTTTTTCTTCATATTTTTCGGGGCATGGGCTCCCCCGGCACATAGGGTTTTTTTGGACCGTGGCGGGTTTAATTTTTCTCCGATTTTTGGCGCTCCCCTTAACCAAAATACCCAAAAGGGGAAAATGGACTTTTTTTCAGCCTACCACCCCCCCGTCCCCAAGGGCAGGTTGAGAGAGTAAAACCAGGGGCCCTAGGTTGTACCTGCGCCCCTTTGTCTCCGCACGCCAGGATGATTGGTCCCGCTTGGGTTTCCTGGGCCGGGGTTTTTGTATAATCATTGGATCGGAGTCTGCTTTTGCTGTCCTTTCTTTATTTTTTAAGGGTGGGCATCCCGCCACCCTCCCCCTTTTTTGTGCCCCCGGAAATCCCTGCCCGTGGGTGAGCTGGTTTCCCGGACCTGGCAGCTTTCTGGAAACCGAATCAAAATTTTTTACTCCAAAGGGCCCCCGTCCGCACCCGGGGTTTTAGCCAACAAAAAAAGAAAACCTCCTCCAAACCTTTTTTCCCCCGGTGGGCAAGGTGTGGTTGTCAGCTAAATTTTTACGTTTTTAAGGTTCCCAGCTATTTAAAATGGGTCCCCCGGGTTTCCCGGGTCCATTCGAGGTGCTCAAGCGCCCTTAACCCCCTAGAAAACAAAAAAGCTCCACCTTCCCCCCCTAGGGGGGTCGAACTCCTTCCCTGTCCCCTGCTAAAAACCCGGGCATCCTTTAAACTTCTCTCGGGGGGACTTGCCCTCCCCCCCCTGTGGGATACCACCGATGCTTTACGGGTTTAAAAAAGTTTCTGGGTATTTTTGGGCGGTTCCGGGGAGCTTTTTTTTTCTTGTCTTTGGAAAGGGGGGGGAAAGGGGTTGGGGCCCGAGGAAGGGAGGGTTTTTTGGGGGGCCAGGAAGAGGGGGGGAATTTTCCGGGGGGGTGTCGGGGGGGGGAAAAAAAATTAAAAAGAAAAAGGGTTTCCCTCCAGGGAGGGGAGGGGGGGGGGGGGGGGGAGGGGGGCCGGGGGCGGGGGGGGGGAGGGTATTGGGGGGGGGGGGGGGTATTTTTGGTGGGGGGGGCGGCCCGGGGGGGGGGGGGCCCCGGGGGGGGGGCCGGGGGGGCGGGGGGGGTTTTTTTTTACCCGGGGGGGGCCGGGGGGGAAACCACCCCCGGCCCCCAATTTTTTTTTTTTGGGGGGGTGGGCGGGGCCCCACCCGGCCGGCCTGGGTCCTTTACTTACCCGGCCGTGCTCCTGTTGCGGGGCTCAAACCCCCTGGTGCCGCCCTCCCCGTCATCTAAAGGGGCGCGCCGACACTGCCCAGTTTAAAGGGGCCCGTGCACCGGTAATTTGGGTTTGCCCGGGCACCCGAACCTTATTTAAGCCTGCCCCCTTTCCCGGGGCTGTTGCGGATTTTAGTGGGAAATTTTAGCCCATAGAGTAAGCGTTTTCAAGCCCTTTTTCTGATTTTTCCCTGTAACCCTCCCTTTAGCTTTCCCTTTTCAAACCCCGCCTTCTTGCCGCTGCCCTGACCTAGTGCCTGTCCAAGACCCACGAAACCCGTTTCCGCCTGCCCTGACCCTTTTGCCCGTCCCCTTTTTGCAGCGTTTTTATCACAGGTAAAGCATACCTTTTCCCTTTTGAAAGCATGCCGAAAACCTTTTTTGTTATACAATTTTTACGTGTGTAAAGTCTGTGTTGGTTATTGCAATTAAAAAATGGACAAGCTATTTAGCTGTTAAATTGGTTCCTTTATTGTTTTTTGAAGCTTTTTGCCCGTCCTCGGGCTACGAGGCCTGCCTTTAGATTCTAAAACCCCCTTTTTACCCTTTGGGTGCCACCGCATGCAAGTCAGTCAGGGGAACGAATGGGAGGGGCTCCCGCCCCGCTTTTCGGCGGGCTCTGGGGGAAAACCGGGACCTACTTAGATTTCCCCTTTCCCGGGTGGCTTCCCCCCCCAATTTTTGCTTTCGGTGGTCCAGTGGATCCCCCTTCTACGTTCCCGGGGGGTGACCTTTGTCCTAAAGACGAGCTAAGAATTATTTTTGGGGGTGTCTTATTTTTCCAAAGAACAAGGAAAAACACATTTTTGGTTTAACAAAACATCAATTTTGTATTAATATATTGTAGTGATTTCTTTACAAAAAATCGCATAAGCAGCCAAAAATCTGAATTGCATAAAAAAAAAAAAGCATATGTTTATTTTGGGGGTGTTTTTATTTTCGGGGAAACGGGTTAAATTTCCCCCCCAAAATAAAATTTATTGACAGCTTTTCCCCGAAACAAAGGTGTAAGAGCAAAAAAATCCAAACCCCGTTGTGGGTGGGACAAACGTTAATTCAATTTAAAGGGTTTTGTTTATTCTCAACTTTTTTCTCAAAATACCCCCCCGTCCAAATCAAAAAAGCCAAACCGAACTGAAAGGTATCCTCTCTCCTTTTTGTGACCAGTCCCTTTCAGAAAAATAAAAAAACCCAAAATACCTTATTATAAGGTTATGTGGTCTGGGCTGCCCAAAATCCAAATTTTATCATCCTGGGTTTTAATTGTAGGTTTTCAAAAAAACCCTTTTTTTTGTAATTAAAGGGGGCTTGAGTTTTAAAGACACTTTATCAAAAAACATGTTAAAAAATTTTTTTTGTATTGCCCCCTTAGTTATTTTAAAATTTCATAGTTTGATTTCAGTTGGAAAAAAAAACAGGGTTTCATTGAGTTCCCAACCCATAAACCCCCCTATAACACTGTTGAGTTGATTTTAAGAACAAAAGAACAAAAACCCCTTTTTGATACAAAAAATTTTGCAAAAAATTGCCCCCCCTACAAAAGGAAACAAATTTTTTCCCCCACTTCAAAAAATGGCGATCAGAAATAAATCTTGGATAACATTTCTTCTTAGAAATATTGTTTCCCTGACCTGTCATATAATTACAGTGGTTCCTTGAGTTACATTGGCTTTTTAAATAAAATTGTCCCCCATAAATGATCTTTTTCCCCGGGGCACTGAATGTTTAATGGGTTTAAAAATTTAAAAATCTCGGCCACTTTTGTAGCCATTTTCACAAAAAAATTTCTTGTTAAAAAAATTTTGTATTTTGTGCATTGCATTTTGGTTATTGGCGCTTAGTGCGCCTCGTTCAGGGGCAAAATTTCCATTTCTATACATTCTGCTCTTTACATTTGCCAGGATGAGCGGCTCCTTTAGGCTCCAGGTGAAGGCCCCATGTCTCCCCAAAAAGTTTTTAATCCTGGAAAATTGTTTGTAATTTTCCCCCCCTCCCCGCCGTTTTTTCCCGATTTTTTATGTAAGAACTTGCTTTATTTGGGGGTTTTTAATTTGCTTTTTTCTTCATTACTCTCCCAAAAATTTTTATGTTAGGGTCACACTATGGGGCTTCGGAACCAAGTGCCAGTTTTCCGTAGTCTTAGGCTATGTTCACACGGCTTATTTCAGAACATATTTACGTCGGATTGCCGATCATAAATCCGTTCCGAAAGCCGTTGTAAATCAGTTGGAAATAATGTCACTTAGTGTGGCACGTATTTTGCGACGGATTACAACCCCCAAATTCATTATATGGGGTAAATCCGTTGCGAAACCCGGGCCCCAATAATTGACATGCAAATGGTTTTACCCGGCCGTTTTCGGCGGCAAATCCGCGGCGGCAATATGGCACGGAAATACATGTCGTTGAACGACGACACGTATTTCCCATTAAAAACCCAATATTAAATGGCCTGCAACTTATTACAGACTGATTTCTGAACGGATTTACGATCGTAAATACGGCGGCAAATCCGTTCCGAAATAAGCCGTGTGAACGAGGCCTTATGGTTTCAATATACAACGGTTATCCCAGAATCAATTAATTTTGTATGTTGAGGAACCACTGCATATTTTTCTAGAAAGGCATCTAACCCTTCTTGAACTTGGTTAATGAATCCAGCGTTACACCCTCATGTGGCAAGTTCCTTAGTCTCACCGTTCTTACAGTAAAGAATCTCCATCTATAATAATGGGGAAACCTTTTTCGTCTAGACATAAAAGATGCACCTACGTCATGGTTACAGATCTAATTATGGAGGAAAGGTAGCTGGGATATCTATCTTAACTGATCGACGGGCAGATCCCAATATAGAGGAAAACAGTAATGCAACACCTCAAAAGAAATATATGTTTTACATTTTGCTAAGATATTTGTGGCAAGATTATGCAATAATTCTTACAGTTAATGAAATTTGCTTGGTGCCTATACATTATGGGGGACATGTATGAAAACTGTCTTGGTCTTAGACTTTTCTTGTTGCCCATCGTAACCAATCAGGGTTCCCATGTCATTCATTCATTCAGAGCATTATGTGAGATGAAAGGGGAACTCTGATTGGTCGCTATGGGCAACAAGAAAAGTCTTAGAGCTAGACAGTTTTCATACATGTCCCCCTATGTGTACAAAATTAAAATGTGTTGTGTGAACAAGTAATATAAAAAAATGAAATTCTTATTGGTCCAGTACATGTAGCTCCTCTTGTGGCAATCAGCAGTGGATGGGTCTGGTGGCCTGAAACTACTCTTAGGTTAAGTCCAAACAGCAAAGTGAAAATGCTGTCCAAATTCCGACAGCATTTTCACATCGCTGGATCGTGTACTTTTTTTGCGCAAAAAACGGTGGTCAGATTTCTTATTTCTGATGACCCAGTAAATCGGGGCTGTGGGAATCTGACGGCAGTTCAGCGGAATATACAACATGTTCTATATTCGACCAGATAGACGGCGGTTTAGGTTTCCCTCAGTAAAAAATTAGAGCTGTGTAGACTACAGTACAGATTTAGCACAGGTTACAGTGGGATTTTCGGCGGATTCAGTATTTAGAATAAGGCCTAAAACCTGTGCTGTGTAGACATAGCCTTAATGAACAGCTGTATATTCCAGATCAAAAAAGTGGTTCTCAATGAGCGCATGGACAGTGAAAAATATCAGTAGGAGAAGGCCCCTTTATGCAAGACGTAGTCAGGTAAGAGTCCAATTATATGCTACTAGCCAATGCTTTTTTCTCTAAGCCATTTATATCAGTACTGTTGGATGCACATTATAAGCAAGTTTATATACCTACACAGATAACAAAAATGTGGTAAATAAATTATAAGACTGATCTTCAATGGCTGTTGATGTAGTCATAAACTTTTTTTCCCCACAAAGGAACATCCAGTAACAGGTCGGCGCATAGCTAGCTAGCTACATGGTGGGGAGGGCATCGCTTGCAGCCGTCCTCCCCATTCATTTCTATGGGAGTTCTAGATATAGTTGAGTGCGTGAGCTTGGCTATATTTGGAAATCCCATAGAAATCAATAGGAAAGATAATCATTTTCTGTAACATGATCAGCTCGTAGCTAGGTAGGAGCGGACCTGTTACCGGCTGTTCCTTTGTTGGAACACTTCTTTATGTAAGATTCAGGAAGTTGTTCAGGTTTTTATGTGATTCAACTGATGTTGCACATAATTGAACGGATTATACACCCTTAAATATAACAGAACTTTAGATAACCTGTATGGAATGGTCAACATTCGGTTTTGTTCTTGCGTCTTTCTTTATTCAATGCTTTTAAAAAAAACTCTTTCTCCAAATTATATTTTCACATATTTGATTAGTAAAACAGTTAGAAAATAGTTTGTCTTCATGTTTATGAAATTGTTTTTATCCTTTCGGCTCTAGCATTGTGCCAATTCAGCTTTAAAGAGGCTCTGTGACCTCACCTGACACTTGTTTTACTAAACACTTCTGTTTCCTGGAGTTGTTCTGTTCCTCTGTTATTCCTCCTAGAAATGTATTACTGAATCTGTCAGATGGGCGTTATCATTCCAGTTTTCAGAAGAATGTGTCTCTGCACACACTGACTGCCAGCACTGATTGGTCAATGTCAGACTGTGCAGGGACACTGCCCACTCCCAATAGGTAACACCCAGCTGGCAGATTAGTAATTCATTTCTTGAGGAATAACTGAAGAACCACACAACACAGAGATTTGATTCTCCAGAATTGTTATTTCAATGGAACCTACTACTATACTACTAATACCCACTACTATTTACTAATACAGACATATTAGAAATGACTACAGGTCCTCTATAAAGCGTTTTCCCAGAATTAGAAAAACATGGCTGCTTTCTTAGGCTATGTTTTCACTGCAATGAAATACGTTCGCATTTTCAGCGGTTTTTGGATTCTAAAGCCACCGAAAATATGATCGTTCAGGCAGCCAATAGACTTAAATAGAAAAAACGAGCTGTAGTTTACACAGGACGTTTTTTCTCTACTCGTCTTTTGGTGCCGGCGTACCCTGTTTCCCAGAAAATAAGACAGTGTCTTATATTAACTTTTGCTCCTAAAGACAAACTAAGACTTATTTTTAGGGGATGTCTTATTTTTCCATGAACAAGAATTCACATTTATTGTTGAACATGTATTAATATACTTTAGTGATTTCATCACAAACATCAGCACAAGCAGCAAAATTCTGAATTGCATAAAAAAAAGCACTATGTCTTATTTTCAGAGGATGTCTTATTTTCGGGGAAACAGGGTATTACACATGTATAAAATGCAGGCATTTTGAGTTTTTTTTCGATGTCTACCTATACAATCAATTATATGAATGACGGCAAAAAAACGAGAACCGACCGTGTTTTTTGCGCAAAACATGACAAAAACTGCAGTCCTGCATTGGACAAAAACGGTCGACTTTCGTCTGCTTTTTGTCCGATGCAGTAGGAATTTAGCCTTACACAAAGCGTGCCACCTCTGTCACAGGATGTGTCTGGTATCATAGCTCAGCCACATTGTCTTCAATGGAGCTAGGCTGCAATACCAGAAATATCCTGTGACAGAAGTGATGACATTCTTGAAAGAAAATAGCCATGTTTTTCTAATCCTGGACAACACCTTAAAACCCTAGTTCCCTAACAAATCTTGTTCTTATCATTCTAGCCACACACATAATTCCATGCATTCCACCCACAGCTTCATGGGCAGAGCCTGCCTGATCTCCCCAAACCACCACTGGAAAAATCATCTGTGACCACCATTGTCAGGTCTGTCGGAAGATGAGACTATATAGTCACTGAGACAGAAAGTGATGTCACGTGATTTACAGATACAGATAGCAGGAAGCAGAAGGGGGCATCATGACTGTAATCATATTGTATGGCAGGGTGTATCTGCTATGGAAATCATAAGTTCTACAGAACAGCTGGGTGAGCTCAGGCATACTTAATTCCATGGATATACTAGAACATCTCTTCTTGAGGAGAGCACCTGGCTTGGCCTTGTGATATGCAGATGCTTAGTAATGCTTAGTAATGGGCAAAAAGGCAATCTCAAAACGCTACACATCTTAACAGGTGCTCTCCTCAAGGAGAGATGTTCCCAGCCAAGCCAGTATCACTCTGCTCTGCACTGATCAGGGGCAAAATGCCAAAATGGCTGTCTGTAGATGGGTGATACTGGCTTGACTAATATTCCTTTTGCTTCTTAAAGATTTGGTGAATCAGAAGCAAATTGAGGATTTGTTACATCCAATAGAGAGTGCATGAGCTTCCCAGCTCCTTTCCCATATGCCTTGTGATATGGATATACTAACAAATACAGTTTTTCACAAGTTTTGTCAGAAATAGAGTGCCTTGCTCACACTCTCAGGTGATCAGCTCAAGGCCAGAGTAGTGCTGACAAAAAGAGAAACTGTTTAGTAGTAGTGGAACCTTTTTAAAACAAAATATAAGCATTCATAATGGAAAATAACCATAACTGGTGACTTGCTGCATCATATTCTCTACACGACTATTGGGTTTCATAGTTAGGAGCTGGCGTCTCATGTTTATGTAACAGAATGGCCTGAAAACCACATAGATGTGAATGAGCCGTGAGGCTTTTCCACACAGGTGGTTTTACTTCTTTCATGGCGTCTGAATGTTCTTGTGATCATTTTTTTGACTGGGGAATTTTGAAATCATTTCTATCAAATGTTCACCCAAAGTGAGTTTTAACATAGAAGAAATCCGATGCAGGGAGATAATTCAATTTGATCATGATATCATCTCGTCTACACACTGCTTGAGAGCTGCTTCACTACCCTTATTTTTTTTTTTTCCAAATCCAGGAAATCTTCAATCACATTGCGCTAGCAGTCAAGTAGTTAACAGCCTTTGGCTACAGACCTATGTTTCCCTCATGTTTAGAATTAATAGACTTGTAGTCCTCATCTAAAATATCCTCCCGCACCAAGGTCTCCCACAGGTTACACAAATATTAGTTCAAACAAGTCAATAAATCTGCTCACAAGAGGCAAATAGGCCTGCAGTTTTCTATCTCTGAGAGTAGAGGAAGAAGCATATTGTAGCCTGATGTAGAAAGCCGAGGATAGTAAAACAGACCAACTGCTCGAATTATAGGGATTTTTCTTAACAATTTACCCGCATTACCTCTGACTTATGAAAACCGCCAACCAGGTGTGAGATGGTAGACCTGAGGATAAAGGTGATAGAGATGTCAGTTCACAAGTAATCGTACTATTCTAGTGAATCTTATAGTAAAATCTGCTGTATGCAGGTCCCTCTATATTCTATATGAATATACTGCACACCATTTATTTAGGTCAGATACTGATACGTCTTGTTTTTTTCTTTATTTCGTATTTTTGCACAACAGCAGCTATCTAACAAGATTTAGAGATTTCCTTTACAGCAGCCACATTGACCATAACAACCTAGGGTGCGGACATGACTCATTGACTTCTGTGGGAAAATATTGTGGGCATGCTCTGTGACCCATGCAGGGAGTGGGAATGAAGTAAGCTCTGTCCGTCACCTAAGGTTATGATGAATTCTATGTTATCTATCTATAGATGTTACTTTTAATTTGAATCCTGCCTGTAATGATGATGGGATGACTGCTCATTAAATGAGTGTATAGTGCGCCAGAATTAATGAACCTGTCATAAATCTGGTGTGTGGTATATGGGCCAGAGATGCCTGCTGCTGGGATTCAGTGTATCTTCCAGCCATTGAGCAGTAGCTTTGTAGTTTTTATATATTTTTCTGTGGTTTTATTTTTAATAGTGTAGGGACTCGCAAGAAATGAGGAGGCTTGCGAGCTTGCGTACTGTAGCTACCGCATCAACTAATACATCATATTTGATATTTTTCCAGTATGTTATCAGTTTTTGGCCCTAAAATACTGGGGAGCTTAGGGTACAAGTATTTTGTGCAGGACACCCAATAAGTGCTGGGCAGCCTGCCCAATTGAATATTATGGGCGTTATTAGCTGTAACCCAGCATGGTGTATCTGTATGAATGGCGTGACCCTTTGTATCGCCTTATCTATATGCAATTTCATCGGTATTGTTGCATTTGTGCAGTCTTCCTATGTGTTATACTGTGGCTTTTTGCATGCTGGTGTGAACTGGTATCTAGAGCATTTGCTCATTAATGACCGGCACCTGCAATATCTTTCCCATGCAGCATATGGGCCAGAGACGCCTGCTGCTGGGACTCCAGCCATTGAGCAGTAATTGCAGCTTTGTAGTTTTTTGGTAATTTATGTCCCATTTTTCTGTGGTTTTATTTTTAATAGTGTGGTATACCTTGCAAAGCATATCATATTTTAGGTGCATAACTTAGGCGCATTCAACAGTTTTTTGGCGCAAAATACACCAAAAACATGGTGCAGCACAAATCCGAAATGTTGTCCCTTTTTTTCCCACTTCTACCTACTTGAGAGCTGCAACTTTTTCCCTTAAATATGCAATTGGATGAGCTATATACCGAAGTAATTTTTTGCTGGCAAACCACTATAAAACTCCAGGCCCAAGACATTTAAGGCAGTGCTAGAAAATAATTGTGGTCACACATAATATTGACACTTTGGGCACAATTTGTTCATTTTCACTTAGGGGTGTACTCACTTTTTAGTTTCCAGCAGTTTAGACATTGATGGCTGTGTGTTAAGTTATTTTGAGATCACACCAAATTTACACTGTTCTACAAGCTGTACACTGACTACTTTACATACTTACATAATACTTTGTATTAACGTGTCATATCTTCATTGTTGTCCCATGAAAAGGTATAATACAATATCTAAAAAATATGTAAAATAACACATAAAGATACATAAAATAGATAAAAAATGTGGTATTGCATGAAAGAGAGATGATACATTTGCAATAGCACATCATAAATTTGCTAATATTGTGAGCACTGTTGGACTGGGGTGCCTGGGGCTTACCAGGGGAGTTGATTCTTGCGGTCAAGCACTAGGGTCGATTCTTGGGACCCATTCTACAACTACTGCACATGTTCATGACAGAACATACTGCATGTGACCTTTGCCTACTGCTTTCCTGCTGTCTTTCTCTGCCTTTCTACTTGAAAAGCAACCCCAGACCTGCCATGCCCAGGGGCTCACCAGAGTTTGCCCTGCTCCCCTGTGGGGCCAGGCCCAGCCTGACTGATGTATGTGAAGTAGGGTCAGCATTTTTGTATATGTCACTCTGTGATTGACTGAAGGGTTTCAAATTTATTATCTATTTAACAATACTGTTTACTAGACGTCACGCTTTCACTGTGATGCTCCTTAGTTCAGTGTTAGCATCACTGTCATAGCATGTCATAGACTTGCCCAGACTGTGACAAAGGTCAGTACAGTGTCAGCCACACTGTGATTGAGTATCACAGAAATACTCCCACTGCGACATCTGTCAAAGCCGTGTCATCAGCACCGTGATAGCACAACACAGAGACATTAACACTGTGACATTTGTCAGTTCAGTGTGAACAGCTATGCAGCAGAGCATCACAGAGATAGTCACGCTGTGTCTGTCTATCCAGTGTGAGCATTATTGCAATCGAGCATTACAAAGATGGTCACATTGTTGTGTCTATTTAGTGTGAGCAGTATTACAATGTCGAGTCACAGAGATGTTAAAACCTTTTTTTATTTCTATTGTAACAATAAAAGAGCATAAGCAACTTATATCAAAACATTGTAACTTGGACAAATATACTTGCTGCGAATAGTCATGCAGTCAATGCTTGTCGTCCGTGCCCAATCTAGGGTCTCAGTGTCAAGCGCTCCACGGTAACTATCTGTGGCCGGCAATTCCATGTCCGTGTAACCGGGAGTTTATGCAGGCAATACTTAGGCAGTCAGAAAGATTTATCTTTTCCCTATGCAGGGCTACGAGAGGAGCAGCAGAGCGTCCGGGCAGTTAGTCAAGCTGCATGCATCGCAACGTTTCGAGATCACCTCCTCTTTCTCAAGCATGCGCAGGTATGTTCTTTCTCAGCTATATAACATTGATTGGAAACATATGTCTTACTATTTTCAAAACATAATGCGTTCGTTATAAAATGCATAAAAACACAATTTACAAATAGGCCTTTAAGCTAAAGCTTTCATTTATGCCTTTCGGGGCCATAGACTCAAGATAATGTATCCAGAAGGCTTCTCTCTGGAGTAATTTCTTTTTAAGTTGTTGCAGATCCTGCAATTTATTTTCTCTAAAATGCACCTTCGAAGTTCTGATATCCTATGTCCTGCTATAGAGAAATGTCTAGCTAGTGATGTTTCACCATAACTTTTTTCTCCTTCTTCTTCTTTCGTACCCTTCTTGTCTATATATTGTCTAATCAGGCATTTATGTTCATTTAGTCTTATTTTTATGGCTCTGCTCGTTTGTCCTACATAGATTTTACCACAAGGACATTTAATCATATACACCACGGCATTTGTTTCACAAGTATAGTGTCCTCTAATTTTAATAGGGATTCCTTTCATAGGATGGTTGATTTGTTCTCCTTTTATTATTGCCGAGCAATGTTGGCATTTGCAACAGGCAAATGTTCCTGATTTAACTGCGCTAAGAGTTGTCTGAATGGGACCTTGCGATTTTTTCTTTTTTATGTCTGCTGTTATTAACTGTTGTCCTAATGTTTTTCCTTTTCAATAAATCATATATGGTGGATTTTTGAATAGCGGCCCAAATTTTGGGTCCGTCCGCAAAATTTTCCAATGTTTTTTAATTGCATGTTTGATGATTCCTGCATGGCGATCATATGTAGAAAGAAAAATGAAATTGTCATACCTCTTTTTTGGTTTAGTTTTTAAAAATTCTTCTCGAGGAATAGAGGAGACAGTATCCTCTAGTTCCTCAAGTTCTTTCTGAGTATATCCTCTATCCTGAAATTTTCAAAAAAGTTTTTCTTTATTAACAAGATATTGATTTTCACTAGAGCTAATTCTTTTCATTCATATGAATTGAGATTTTATAATTCCCTTGAATGTTTGAGGAGCATGTTGACTGGAGCGATGTAAAAGATTGTTACAATCGGTTTCTTTTGTATATAAAGTTGTAATTAAATTTTTCCCTTCTTTTTTAACCATAACATCTAAGTATGGAATTTCTTTTTGGCTTTTGGACATAGAAAATTTAAGGAGAGGATGAACATTATTAATATATGTGGTGAAGTCTTCCAGCTCTTGGTCGGATCCCGTCCAGAGAAGGAAGACATCATCCACATATCTCATCCAGCATATAGCGTGTTGAAACAATGGAGTGGAGAAAATAAACTCTTTCAAAAAAGCGCATAAATATGTTCGCGTAACTAGGCGCTACAGGAGACCCCATAGAGGTCCCCTGGAGCTGGAGAAAAAATTCTTCTCCAAAACGAAAATAATTTTTAGTCAACACGACATCCAAGATTTGCATCAAAAATGCTATATGCTGGTTGGATAATTTACAATCCGAACAGAGTACTTCTCTAACAGCAGTAGTTCCCTCCATATATGGGATGTTAGTAAATAATGATTGTATGTCAAGGGTACATATCCATCTAACCTTTGAACAATCCAAAGTTTGGATTTTATTCAAAAATTGACCAGTGTCTTGTAATATATTAGTATCCCTTTTAATAGTCTTCTGTAAAAAGGAGTCTACATAAGCTGCTAGTGGTTCAAGGATTGAATCAATCCCTGACACAATGGGTCGACCAGGTGGATTTTGAATGGATTTGTGTATTTTGGGACTCTTGGATCATTCTTAGTTAGCAATGTTTTTTCTTGTAATGAAATCAGCCCTTTATGAAGGGCTTCCTGCAGTATATCTTCAATTAAAACACTGAATTCATTAGTGGGGTCATAGTCTAATTTTTTATAAACTCGTTGTTCATTCAATTGAGATGTTGCTTCTTGTAGATATTTTTCTGTATCCATTATTACACAGGCTCCCCCCTTATCTGCTCTTTTGACTATAATAGTCGGGTCTTTTTCAATCTGTTTAATAGATTCTCTCTCTTTTTTTGAAAAGTTGTTATATCTCTTTTTGACGTTCATCCATTTTTTACTGACCTCTTCTGTAACCAATTGTTCAAATACCTCTACTGTTGCATTTTTTAATATCAGGGTCAAAATGACTACGATTTTTAAGTTTTCTACTAGTAAATTTATTTGTTGAAGATTCATTTTGTTTATCAAAAAAGAACATCTTTAATCTGATATTTCTGCATAATTTGAAGAAGTCAACTGTAAAGTCAAACAGCTTATTGTCCTGACTCGGTACAAAATTTAACCCTTTCTCTATCGCTTTTTCCTGAGTTGGGGTCAGTTCTTTTGAGGATATATTGCAGACTAACGAGGGTAAATTTGTCTTCTGATCCTTGTTCCTTTCCGAGTTTGAAATGTCCCTTGTCCACTTCCTTCTGTTCCCATTGTAGGCACTTTTCCATGTTGTCCCTGTTCTCCTAAAAAATCCTTATTAGAATGTCTTTTAGTATTAACTTGTGAAGATCCTGATGCATCAGACTGATCTTCTGTTCCAGATGATGCGTTATTGTGTGAACTGTGGTCTTTAAATTTCTTGTTGCGTTGACGAGTTGTTCTCCGTTCATTTGCCCACGTATATACTCGATTCAAAGCATAATCTCTAGTGTCTCTCTCAAATTTCCTGAGTTTGTTCTGAAGAAGATTTATCTTTAATTTATCGATGTTAATATTGAGATCCACATATGTCTGTTTATAAACGTCCAGTGAACTGTTACTTTTAAATTCTTCATCAATTTGTTTTATTTCTTTTTAGACATTTTCCAGAGCTATTTGGAGATGTTGGACTGTAAGGTACATAAAATCGATCGAATAATTGTTACTCAATGCATACCATTTATCTTTGTAATGAAGATCATCTGGTAGCAGGATAGGTTGCAAGGTGCTGCGTAGACGTCTAGGGATCTGTGAAGCCTTTATATATTCCATTAAAACTGAGTCATGTGAACAGAGACTATCTTCTATTTTATTCAATTGTTGTAGCCGTCTTGGGTAAATGGCTGCACTTTCCTCTTTTGTGCCTTCCCAATTTAACCCAACTGCTTCGGCATGTTTCAAGATGTTTAATTTCTCCGTCTCAGTAAAGCTAAACAGCTCTGCCCGGTTCTCTGTAGATTTTGTAATCTCCTCAAATGACATATTTAATGTCTTATTTATAAAAAAATATATAAATCTGTGGTAATTGGAGAAAACAGTGCTTTCAGTAATCAGTTAAACCACTTATATTTTTATATATATGTCTGCAGTTTGCTCACTAGATAGATCTCCACATCTATCTTGATCCAGCTTTAGATAACTATAAGCCATTTTCACAAAAGTCTCTTAGAGACATTAAAACCTTTTTTTATTTCTATTGTAACAATAAAATCGAATAAGCTTCTTATATCAAAACATTGTAACTTGGAAATATATACTTGCTGTGAATAGTCATGCAGTCAATGCTTGTAGTCCGTGCCCAATCTAGGGTCTCAGTGTCAAGCGCTCCACGGTAACTATCTGTGGCCGGCAATTCCGTGTCCGTGTAATCGGGAGTTTATGCAGGCAATCCTTAGGCAGTCAGAAAGATTTATCTTTTCCCTATGCCGGGATACGAGAGGAGTAACTGAGCGTCCGGGCAGTTAGTCAAGCTGCATGCATCGCGACGTTTCGTGGAGTTCACCTCCTCTTTCTCAAGCATGCGCAGGTATGCTCTTTCTCAGCTATATAACATTGATTGGAAACATATGTGTTACAATTTTCAAAACATAATGCGTTCGTTATAAAATGCATAAAAACACAATTTACAAATAGGCCTTTAAGCTAAAGCTTTCATTTATGCCTTAGACTCAAGATAATGTATCCAGAAGGCTTCTCTCTGGAGTAATTTCTTTTTAAGTTGTTGCGGATCCCTGCAATTTATTTTCTCTAAAATGCACCATCGAAGTTCTGATATCCTATGTCCTGCTATAGAGAAATGTCTAGCTAGTGATGTTTCACCGTAACTTTTTTCTCCTTCTTCTTCTTTCGTACCCTTCTTGTCTATATATTGTCTAATCAGGCATTTATGTTCATTTAGTCTTATTTTTATGGCTCTGCTCGTTTGTCCTACATAGATTTTACCACAAGGACATTTAATCATATACACCACGGCATTTGTTCAACAAATAAATTTACTAGTAGAAAACTTAAAAATCGTAGTCATTTTGACCCTGATATTAAAAATGCAACATTAGAGGATTTAAAAATTTGGTTACAAAAGATCAGAAAAAATGGATAACTCAAAAAAGAGATAAAACAACTTTTCAAAAAAAAAGAGAGAACTTTTTAACAATTAAAAAAAAGCCCCCACTATTATAGTCAAAAGAGCAGAAAAGGGGGGGACCCTTGAATAATGGATCGAAAAATATCTACAAGAACAACATCTCAATTGAATGAACAACGAGTTTAAAAAAAATTTAGGCTGACCCCACAAATTTCATTTTTTAATTGAAGAATACTGCAAAAACCCTTTCAAAGGCTGATTTCATTACAAAAAAAACATTGCTAACTAAGAATATCCAAAGTTCCCTTACAAAATGGTTCCCAAAATACAAATCCATTCAAAATCCCCGGGTCACCCATTGTGGTCAGGGATTGATTCAATCCTTGAACCACTAAAAAAGTTTATTAACTTTTTTTTACAGAGACTATTAAAAAGGGGATACAATATTGGGTCATATTTTATATTTGAATAAAATCAATAAAATTTGTAAAATCCAAACTTTGGATTTTTTTCAAAGGTTAGATGGATATTTAAGCTTCCACTCACGTTAGATGCGGCTCGGGGATCGCATCCAAATGTAACAGAGACACAGACGGCTGAACTTGTTCCACCCGGGGTCCTCCCGTTTTTTTTTGGGCACAACGGGTTACAAAGAACATCCCCAATCAAACCGAATAACAAACAAAAAACAAAAACCCTGCTCGGCTGAGTCTGGCTAACATGCGTTCCCTCACTACACTGTCTAGCAAAGGTCTGGGTGATTTCCCGGGGGTACTCCAAGTCATCCCACCTCTCGGGCCAAACTCCTTGACCTGTATGACGACAGGGCTGGCAGGGACATTGCTTAAACGGCTAGCCCCAAAACCGGTCAGGTGAAAAAGGGGGAGAGACACCCCCACCCAACGTTTTTGCCACTCCCAATAGAAGCCATCCCGGTTTGGCTGAAGCAGCCATACTACCTAAAACGTATGAAACCCCTTAGAGGTTAACACCACAAAACTACATGGTTCTATTTCACCAAGGCCCAAGGTAACCTTGGGGTGACATTTTTCCCTACTCTCTTTTCCGGGCGTAAACCAGAAATCTCCGGGGAATACCCCCCCTTAAGGACCTTCCCAGCTGTCACCTTACATATCCCCCCCCCTCTGCTCAGCCCGTGGGGAGGAGAACCTTTGCTTCCGGAAGGGGGTAGCAACAGTGGGGCCGAATTGCCTTGCTGGGAACCGGGGGCGATCTCTACACAAAACCATAACCTGTAGAGTGGGAACCACCCATCACTCTGCTTTTTTTCCCCTTATTTTGTGCCCCATTTTAGTGGGGAATGGTCTGTGACCACCCCAAAACTCTCTGCCCACAGGTAGTACTTGGAATTCATTGCCCACTTAAAGCTAAGCACTCCTTTCACGGGGGAGTTCTTTTCTGCTGCCGTCATTTCTGCTTAATTATCCCAGGGTTTTTGTTCTCCCCATAATCACCGGGGATAGTACAGCCCCAGTCCCTTGTTAGGGGCATCTGCCTGACACGAATTCTGCCTTGAAGTCAGGGCACTAACACTGGTCCTTGGCAAAGCCCCCTCTTTCAAACTCTGAAACCTTCATCTGCTTCTTTGTCCCACTTTCCCTTAGGGATTTAGCCCCTTTTGGGTGGGGTCGTAAGGTGGGCGGCCACGAGGCGAAATTTGGCAAAAACCCTTTTCTTAATATCCGGCCAACCCAAAAAAGCTTTAACCTTTTTTTTGACACCGGCTTGGGCCAAATTTTTTTAATAGCCTCGTTTTTGTCTTTTGGGGGTTTTAAAATGACCCCCCGACCAATGTTTACCCCAGATATCGACCCTCCTCAAGCCTAGGGCGCATTTTTTTTGGGGTTTGCGGGAACCTGCCCCTGAATGAGCCGGGACAGTTTTAAAACCTTACCAGGGGGGAGTTCCAGTCTAAGCAAAAAATTAACTACATAAACTAAAAAACAGCTGCAATTTTCTTGGCCGAACAATACCATTTCCCTTTGGAATTTTCCGGGGGCACCGTGGAGGCCAAAGGGCAGCACCACATATTAAAATGACCGTCGGTGTAAAAAAACGGTTTTTTTCCCGGGCTTTTTTTGTAAGTGGCACCCCCAATAGCCCTTATTTAGCCCAGAGTGGGATTTATCGGGGGGCCCCCTAACCTTTCTAGACCATCCACTCGGGCATCGGATATCATCAAATTTTGGGACATCTCATTTAGCTTCCAAATTCATTACAGAACCTTGGGCTACCACGGTTTTGGAAAATGAGGACTATGGGGCTGGACAACCCTCGTGACTTTCTAAAACCCCCCATTAAAAAAAATTTTTCCACCTCCTCCGAGATGGCCTTTTTTTCTGCCCGGGGGGCCCACGATAGGCCCAACCTTATTTTTTTTGACCCGTTTCCGTCACTATGTCATGCTTTATGACCTGCGTTTTTTCCTGTAAGTCTGAAAACACGTCTCTATTTCTCCCCAATAACTTTTCACCTCCTGACTTGTCTGTGGACAAGGAGCCGAGAAAGGGACCTCTGGCACTCGTAAAGGGGGACTTCCTTAGGCTTAAACAGCACCAAGGCTTCTCTGCCTCCAGGGTTTTGAGAAAATTTAATGTGGTAGATTTGGGGCTCCTTTTCCCTGGGATACACCAAAAGTTCACTTCACTGACCTTTTCTCGGACCTCATAAGGGACCCTCCACTTTCCCAAAAATTTACTTTCCGGCTTTTGGAACCAGCACCAACACGCGTCACCGGCTGAAAAGGGGACCTTAATTTGCAACCGGTTTATACACCTGGCTTGCGTTTCCTGCGCTTGTTGCATTTTCCCTCTCCAATTGGCACACGCAGCAATCCTATCTTGCATTTGGGCAATATCTAAAGACACTGGGGTAGGCG
This sequence comes from Phyllomedusa bahiana, assembly GCA_025379985.1. Lineage (NCBI taxonomy): Eukaryota > Metazoa > Chordata > Amphibia > Anura > Hylidae > Phyllomedusa > Phyllomedusa bahiana. The sequence goes on from JAODAL010021954.1 coordinate 23,542, forward strand.
TGGCTCCGTTCCCGGGGTCTCTTTAGCTTTCTAATAGCCCCCTGGGATTCTACTTTTAAGAGTTCAAGGGGAAAACCCTGGGAAGCCGGGCGGAACCCCCTTTATAGAGAACATTAGGTATGGCAATAACTGGTCCCGTCTTTCCCACCTTGCACTACTCTTTTTACATCCCCTTCAATTCCGAAAACCCTTTTCTAAAAGGGTGTCTCTGGGGTGATATACTGAGTTTTAGGTGGAAAATTTAGGAGCGACACACCTTTTGTAATCTTAGACAAAAAGGGGTTCCCCTGTGGGTGGGATTTCTTTGGGAACCCCCGTTCTGGAACATGTGGAATAGTTCCCTTTTGCAATCCCCTTTTAGCAGGTGTTCCAAAGTGGGATGGTTTCCCGGATAACGGGTTTTGCATAGTCTAGCACCCCCAAGAGTGCGGTGGCCTCTGGCAACTTAGGAAGGGGGCCCCCAAACCGGGTCCATAGCGATGCGCTAAAAATGGCACTTCAATGATCGGTAGCGGAACTATTGGGGTTCGGGGGGGGCCGGGGGGGGTATTAATCTGGCATTCAGGACACAAGAAAAATTCCTCTACCGCCATATATACCGGGCCAGAAAAAAAATTCCTTTTCAATGCGCTCCTTGGTCTTGTCTACCCCCAATGGCCACCCAGCACTGTAAAATACCCAGCCCAAAGACCATGCCACATGTGACTGTGGCCCAAAAAAATTTGTTCTACCACCTCCGTTGGGGTCTTCTTTACCCCGTAAAGGAGATTCCCCCGCACTGCAAAATGTGGAACCCCCAATTTGGTCATTTTTCTGCTGCACCCCTTTTATACTTTGACATTCCGCCGGGCGTTTGCTAACTTGGGATCCTTTAACTCCATCCAAAGTTACCCCTGGCAACCTGAAATGTAAAAAATTTTTTTCTGGGGATTTTCCTCTGAATCCCCCGGGACCATTAAGGGGAAACATCAAAACCCCTCAACCCCTTTTCCCGGACTTGAGGTTCGCACCCTTTGACCCATTTTTTACACCCCTGGCCGCTTTTCTCCCATATTTTCCCCAAAATAAAGGGAAAACCCCGGGCCTAAACACATGGTGCATTAAGTTTTTTTCAACACCGACTTCATGATTAACGGACCCACAGGAGCTCTACGGTGACTACGGGGGTGGGATAACTTTATGCCCCATGTATACAACCACCCCCCAGGCAACGGTCGGAGTTTACCGGGATCCACTAAATTTCACGGACTAGTGTCCCCCCAACCCCCAAGTCCATTAAGGGCCCATCACGAACGGGGCCTCCTACCCACGGACACCTTGACGCTCGCTCGTAGTTTCCTTTTTTGGGCAGCAATACAGGACTGGAAAAAATAAGACCAGCGCCCCCCAATCACATTCCATGGGTTGGGTAATCATCGGCACTTGGCGGCCACATTCCCAGTTCCTGGCAGTCAGCAGACTACCTGGCCCCCTGGCCGGTAATTAGGTTTTTTTTGGACTTGGCAACCTTTAAACCGGAACCTCGGGAAACGGCCACCCTCCATACAGATGTTTTTCCCCCCTTTAAAATAGGACAGTCTACCGAAGCCGGTTTTTTTTTTAGGTTCCCCCGGGGGCCCTGCAGGTCCTGGAGAAGTCCCATGGCCGTAAACCTCTCCACATGGACACCAAGTCCCAACTTTTCGGGGCACGTACCCCAAGCACGCTTATCCCACCGCAAGGGACGACAAAAAAGATCACATACACCCTTCCACTATGGGCAGGTTAAGCTCCTCCGGTTGTAGCCACTTGCTTTTTTTGGGGGTACAGGTCGTACAACTGGGACCTCGCGGTTTTTTTGGGGTCGTATCACAGGGGAAACTCCGTACACAAATGCCAAGGGTAACGCCAAGCCGGGCCAGTACTCCTCCTTCCCTTGATACACCCTGGCTCTTGGACTCGCAGTCAAAGTAGGCCTTTTTGGGGTTTTCACCCTCAGGAAGGGGCCAGTACTCCACACTGATCCTGGGGAGCTGCGCCCCCTCTGCGATCCTCTCAAAGGTAACCAGTTGGCCTCAATTCGCCTCACATCATTTTTGTCACGCCCCCTTCACATGCTGACGGGGTGCCGACTGCAACCCCTGAATGCCTCTGGTCTCTCGGTTTTGGCTTCAATCTGGGTCACATGCCTGTTCTGAGGCTGTGTCCTGGTCACCGCAGCAGCAAATTGTTTTCTGCTGGGCCTTACGCTTCCCCAGCACCTGTTTTTGTTGGCACTGCTTCCTGTTTTTGCAGTAACCACTTTTGGAGGGGGGAGGTTTGACTGGGTTAACTGTTTAACACTCGTCCATTTTTGCGGTTTCGTCGCAGTGTAAAAGCAGGTTTTTAAACCCCGGGCATGTTCACCACCCCCCTCTGTCTGTCTTTTTTAAAATGCCCGCCCCCCCCCATGTGTAAGCTTCCATTTACGTTTTTTATGCGGCTCTGGGGAAACGATCCATGTAGACAGAACACAGACAGGGGAAGCTTGTTCCAGCACGGGTCCTCCCGTGTTTTAAATTTTGGGAAACAGGTATACAAAGAACGTATGCCCGATGCAAAACCGAATAACAAACAAACAAAACAAAACCCTCCGGCTGAGTGCTGGGTAGAAAAGTGCATTCCCTCACTACACTTGTCTGCAAACGGTCTAGGTATTCCTGGGTACTCCAAGCAGTCCCACCTCCAGGGCCCAACCCCCTTGACCTTAAACAGACAGGGCTGGCAGCTGACTACTGACTTAAAAAGGCTGCCCCTAAAAACCCGGTCAGGTGGAACAAGGGGGGTAGACCCCACCCAACGCTTTGCCTACTCCCAATAAAGCCACCCAGTTTTTTGGCTGAAGCACCATACTACCTAGAAAATATGTTAACCCCCCTTTTTTGGGAACACCCAAAACACAGGGTTCTATTTTTCCCAAGGCCAGGTAACCTTGGTGACATGTTACCTACTCTCTTTTCCTGTCGTAAGCCAGAAATCTTGCTGGGACGTACACCCCATTAAGGACCTTCCCAGCTGTCACCTTACAATATGTACCCTTGACATACAATCATTATTTACTAACATCCCATATATGGAGGGACCTACTGCTGTTAGAGAAGTATCTGTTCGGGTTGTAAATTATCCAACCAATATAGCATTTTTGATGCAAAAATTTTATTCGTTTTACTAAAAAATTTTTTTCGTTTTGGAGAAAATTTTTTTCTCCAGCTCCAGACCTCTTGGGGTCCCTTAGCCTAGTTACCGAAAAAAATTTATGCGCTTTTTTTAAAGAGGGGTTTTATTTTCTCCACTCCATTTTTCAAAACGCTATATGCTGGATGATATATGTGGGTATGTCTTCCCTCTGGGCGGATCCGCCAAGAGCTGGAAAAACTTACCACAATATAAATAAGTTCATCCCCTTTCCTTTAAATTTTTCTATTCCAAAAGCCAAAAAAAAATTTTCCCTACTTAGATTTTATGGTTAAAAAAGAAGGGAAAAATTTTTAAATTTCAACTTTTTATAAAAAAAACCGATTGTAACAACTTTTTACATCGCTCCATCCCCCATGCTCCTCAAACCCTTCAAGGGAAAATTTTAAAAAACCCCCCAATTTATATGAATGAAAAGAATTAGCTCTAGTGAAAATCAAAATCTTGTTAAAAAGAAAACTTTTTGAAAATTTTCAGGAAGAGGGTATACTCAGAAAGAACTTTTGGGAAAAAGAGGATACTGTCCCCTCTATTCCTCAGAAGAAAATTTTTAAAAACTAAACCAAAAAAGAGGAAAACAATTTCATTTTTTCTTTCACAATGATCACCATCAGGAATCCTCAAACATGCAATTTTAAAAAAAATTGGAAATTTTTTCGGGGACCCAAAATTTTGGGGCCCTATTCAAAAATTTCCCCATATATATTTATTGAAAAGGAAAAACATTAGGGCAACATTAATAACACAGACATAAAAAAAAAACGCAAGGTCCCTTCAGACAACTCTTTTGCGCAGTTTAAAAACAGGAACATTTGCGTTGCAAATGCCAACTTGCTCGCAATAATAAAAGGAAACAAAACAAAACCCTCCTATGAAAGGAAACCCTATTAAAAATTTAAGACACTAACTTGTGAAACAAAAGCCGTGGGTATATGATTTAAAAGCCCTTGTGGTAAAACTAGTAGGACAAACGACAACCATAAAAATAAACTAAATGAACATAAAGCCTGATTAGACAATATAAAACAAGAAAGGGTACAAAAGAAAAAAAAAGGAGAAAAAAGTTTCGGTAAACTTCACAGCTAGACATTTTCTCATACAGGACATAGGATATCAGAACTTTTAAGGTCATTTTAGAGAAAAAAAATTTCAGGATCTGCAACAACTTTAAAAAAAAATTACTCCAAGAGAAGCCTTCGGAACATTACTTGGGCTATGGCCCGAAAGGCATAAAAGAAAGCTTTACTTTAAAGGGCCCATTTGTAAATTGTGTTTTTTTTGCATTTTATAACAACCATTTTTTTTGAAAATTGTAACACATTTTTCCAATCAATGTTTTATAGCTGGAAAAAAGCATACCCGCGCAGCTTTAGAAAAAAGGAGGGGATTTTTCCTCAAACGCGCGATGCATGGCTTGACAATGCCCGACGCTCGTTATCCCTCTCGATCCCGGGGATAGGGAAAAATAAAACTTTCGACTGCCTTTGGGTTGCCTGCATAAAACCCCGGGTTTCACGGACACGGGAAATTCCCGGCCACAGATAGTTACGTGGGGCGCTTGACCTGAACCCAATTGGGGCCGGACACAACATTTATGCATGACTATTTCGCAGCAATATAATTCCAAGTTACAATGTTTTGAATAAGAACTTAGCTCTTTTATTGTTTCAAAAAATAAAAAAGGTTTTAAAAATCTCAAGAACTTTTGGAAAAAAGGCTTATAGTTTTTCTAAAAACTGGGATTAAGATAGATGTGGAGATCTATCTAGGAGCCAAATACGGACTATATTAAAAAAATATAATGGTTTAACCCCATTTTCTGAAAAGAGCACAGAGATGGTCACATGTTATTTTGCAAGCATAGTAAGCAGCAATGAAATGCTCATACTGTCACTTATCGAAAACAAAAATTGCAAACCAGGCAGTAAAACCCATATAAATATTAAACGTGTGGAACATTTAAAATACATAACTGCTTTTCTTTGTACACAGAGAGTCATCGGAGTTAGGGACCCACCTGATGAGGTTATCTTGACACAGTAGGCAATTTGATTAAAGTGTGCACTAAAAACCTCCATTTCACCAATGCACAAAGAATAGCTGTAATGCATTGAAATGTTCCATAGGTTCAATGTTTGTATGGGGTTTGAGCCTCAGATTTCTATACGTGTGGACAAAATTTTGTTAAAGAAAGAATAACCCACAATGGTCACTGAAATAACTTACAATTTAGAAAATTTTAATTTACTGAAAATAAACTAAGAAAAATTAAATTGTGGTTCAACCGAAAAATGAGAAAGATAAAAAACAATGAAACTGACCTGGACAAAAAATGATGGTACCTCTAGAAAGGATTATTGATATCTAATATCTATTAATAATTTGACCACGGGACATGTTAAACTAAAGTGGGTCATGTAATTAGCATCACATGTGTCTTTCATACTTGTAATTAGTCAGTCTGAAAGGGTAAAAAGTAGTCACTGTGCTGTTTGGTATTATGGTGTGTATCACACTGAACATGGACTGAAGGAAATTAAGGAAAGAGTTGTCTCATTAAATTAAAAAGAAAATTATAGGTAAACATGTTAAGAGTAATGGATATAAGACCATCTCTAAACAGCTTGATGTTCCTTTTACTACAGTTACCCATATTATTCAGAAGATTAAGACCTATGGGACTGTAACCAACCTCCCTGGACGGGGCTCCATGAGGAAAATTGATGACAAATTGAAGAGATGGTTAATACAAATGGTAACCGATGAGCCCAGAACAACTTTCAAAAAGATAAGAGGTGAACTTCAAGGTTAAGGTACATCAGTGTCAAATTGCACCATCTGTCACTGTCTTAGAAAACGTGGACCTTCTGAAGGACGAATGATGAGGAAATCCCTGTTGAAAGCAAATCATGAAAAAGCACGACCAGATTTTGCAAAAATGCATATTGACCAGCTACAAAGCTTCTGGAAGAATGTCCTTTGGACAGATGAGACAAGACTAGAGCTTGTTGGCAAGTCACATCAGCTTGCAATAAAAAAAAATGAGACATACAATGAAAAGAACATTATACCTTCTGTGACGCATGAAAGAAGCTTGGTTATGTTTTGGGGCTGCTTTGCTGCATCAAGCAGAGGGTGTTCTGAATCTGGGTTATGGGTCCTCCAACAGAATAATATCCTAAAACACACAGCTACAAGCATCCAATAATGGCTAAGAACAAAGCATTGGATTATTCTATGATGTAAATCCTATTGAATATCTTTGGAAGGAGCTGAAAGACATGTGAACAGGTGCAGAAGACTCAGTGAGTTAAGTACTGAGTTAAGGAGACCATCATTGTTGTCCCGGACAGTTTCATTAGTGTATTAGTGTATTTTTACCAATTTTTCAGTTGAACCACAATTTGAAAGCAATATCTGCTATCCACAAGTTGCTTCTTAGTAAATTTAGATTTTTTTATGACTTCAAGTTATTTTATAGACCATTATGGATTTTTCTTTCTTTGACCAAATGGTACCAACAATTTTGTCCACGTGTATAAGTACAAGGGCAGCAATTCGGCTGACTCCAATGATCCTGGCTAATGACTTCATCGATCATTCTTCACGTGATCCTACAGCAATTTACAGGCCACAGCAGCCTTTTGTTGGATAAACAGCATATGATCGCTGAGGTCTGTGATTGGCTTCAGAATCATGTGAGCATTGCTTGTGACGTCATCAGCAGGTGCACCATGACTGATTGTAATGCTGGCAGGGCCGGGACGACGGGTAGGCCAAGGTAGGCGACCGCCTAGGGCGCCTACCTCAGCCTATCCATAAGGGGCGCCGTCAGGGCCGGGCTCTAGGCCGCTGCCGTGGGCCCGAAGCGCCGGCGGTCTCTGTGACCGCTTCTGCGGAGCAGAGAGCATGCGCTCCCTGCCCTGCAGACAGTGTCGGGGCCGCTCCCCGGAGGATCGCTGGATCCTCCGGTGAGCTGCAGGGCCGACACAGCGGGGCCGCCGGGTCCTCATAGCGCTGAGGACCCGCCGCGGCCCCAATAGACACTGCCGGCAGCCACCCAATTACGTGATGTCATAGGGACGCATCCTATCCTCGGCCGCACAGCGCGTCACTGGCCGTGCGCCCGAGGCGCTGCCAGAGAAGCGCGTGGCTGAAGAGGACAGAAGAGGAGCGCGCGCTCCAGGAATTGGGTAAGTATTAATGTGTTGTTGTTTTTAAGTGCCTGCCTGTGGCCCCCTAAATCCTGCCTGAGGCCCCCATAAGGCTGCCTGTGGCCCCCTATATCCCGCCTGCGGCCCCCTAATGCCGCCGCGCGCTCCCATAAGCCTGCCTGTGGCCCCCTATAATCCCTGCCTGTGGCCCCCATATCCTGCCTGCGGCCCCCATAATGCCTGCCTGCGGCCCCCTATAATGCCTGCCTGTGGCCCCCTATATCCTGCCTGCGGCCCCCATAATGCCTGCCTGCGGCCACCTATAATGCCTGCCTGTGGCCCCCTATATTCTGCCTGTGGCCCCCATACGCCTGCCTGTGGCCCCCTATATCCTGCCTGTGGCCCCTATAATGCCTGCCTGCGGCCCCCTATAATACCTGCCTGCGGCCCCCTATAATGCCTGCCTGGTGCCCCCATAAGCCTGCCTGAGCCCCCATACGCCTGTCTGTGGTCCCCATACGCCTGCCTGAGCCCCTGTACGGCTGCCTGTGGCCCCTATATGCCTGCCTGTGGCCCCCATACGCCTGCCTGTGGCCCCCATACGCCTGCCTGAGGTCCCATACGCCTGCCTGTGGCCCCATATGCCTGCCTGAGCCCCTGTACGGCTGCCTGTGGCCCCTATATGCCTGCCTGTGGCCCCCATACGCCTGCCTGGTGCCCCCATACGCCTGCCTGAGCCCCTATACGCCTGCCTGTGGCCCCCATACGCCTGCCTGTGGCCCCCATACGCCTGCCTAAGCCCCCATACGCCTGCCTGAGGTCCCATACGCCTGCCTGTGGCCCCATACGCCTGCCTGTGGCCCCATACGCCTGCCTGTGGCCCCATACGCCTGCCTGTGGTCCCTATACGCCGCACTTACGACCCATACGCCTGCCTGTAGCCCCCATACGCCTGCCTGAACCCCTAGCTATATATTTGCCTGAGCACCTAGCTATATACCTGCCTGATTGCCCCTATATTATATACCTACCTGTCTAAGGGGACAATATCTATATACCTGCCTGACTGAGAGGGCATATCTATATACCTGTCTGACTAAGGGGACTTATATACCTATAATTAAGGAGTTACTGGAAATGTGAGGAATCTAAGATATTTGTGTCCAAATCCTCAGGGACGAATCTTGGCCGGGAGCAATCAGCGAGAAGGTGTGAACCGGATGGAGAAGAAAAGGGAAAGTGAATGACGCTGATCAGAAATGATGTCTCCGGTGAGTCACCAAATGTAACTGCAGTGTAATCACTTATATTTCTGCAGAGTCTACATACAACTAGTATCTACCACTATCTGGTCCCTGTATGGCGGTGGTATATGTAATCAGAGCCTGTGTACAACTGATGTCACATGTGGGGGTTGCGTTTGGTCGGGTCTGGCAGGATTATTTGGTCCTTTGTAGTAATAGTTTTGGGACTTGGTTTTGTAGGAGGGTTTTTAGTAACAATCATTCGTCTGGTAGATTTGCTCCATGTATCGGTGGATTATTTAGTGACTGTTTAGGGGTATTGCACTGTCATACGTAGGGGAGCGATTTTGAAAATGCAAATTTGTCAGGGCTGATTTCCATTGTGCAGCGACTGCAGAGGAGATGGACGGGAGCTGTGGGATACCCAGAAAATTAGTGACAGGACCTGGCGCAGGGGTGAGAGAAATCAGTGTGTGTGTGTGGGGGGGGTATTTTTTTGAGAGTGAGGGGGGAGGGGGGCGCCATTGGCTGTACTCGCCTAGGGCACCAAAATGCCTTGTCCCGGCCCTGAATGCTGGAATGCTGAGGTTTAAAAGGTGACTTATTTTTTTTTTTCTATTTTCAGTTATCACCTGCAGACTGACAAGCTTTTGAATATATTGGAACAGCCCTTCAACCTTTAAACAACAAAGTCTTTTGTTTTTTTGTCGTTTTTCTTTTTTCCTCAATGACTTTCTAGAGCCATAACCTTTTTTTTAAATTTTTCCATCTACATAGTCGAATGAGGGCTTTTTTTTGGCAGGACAAGATGCACTTTTTAATTATGCCTTTGACCATATCAAAAAATGTACTGGGAAACCAACAAAATATTCTGAGTGGGGTGGAATGTTAAAAAAAATCTTAATTGTGCAATTTTTGCGGGGGTTTTGTTTTTATGGAGTATACTTTCTGGTATAAATGACATGTTATCTGCAAGTTGGTACAATTCTGATGATAGCAAATACAGTGTCTAGAGTTTTGATGTTTTAATACTTTTAAAAGAAAAAACATTCTCAATTTTTTTAAAAATTTGTTTGCCGGCCCCTTTTTTGCCCGTAACATTTTAGTTTTTTCCCCCCCTTTACCAAAGAGGGATAATTTTTTTGGGGGGTTGAATTGTAGTTTTTATTGGTACCATTTTGGAATACATTTTGCTTTTTTGATCGTTTTTTTATTCCAAGTTTTTGGGGATATAAAATGATCAAGAAAACGCAATTTTGATCTTGGGAAAGAAAATTATATTTATTTTTTAATAAATCAGACTTTTACAGATGTGCCACTACCAACTATGTATAGCTTTTTTTTAAATTTGTAAACGTAGAATTTTCTTTATCTTTACACTTATACCTGTAATCCCCGTAGGGTATCCGACTACTAGGGGACATCATCGCTTATATCTTAAATAATGAGAAAGGTGTTTAAAAAGATGTGATCCTATCACTTTCTGCTATAGGCAGGAAATTAAAGGCAAACATATGGTATGTCCACCCCCCTGTGATCTTGTTGCGTGGGGCCGATCGGAGGATGGAACAATGTGCAGCACCGTTTCTCATTTAGACACCGTGGATGTGATGTCTGAAGAGTTAAACAGCAGGAATCGGAGTCGGCTTAGATTCCTGCTATTAGCAGTGGATGTCAGCTGTAATAAACAACTGTCACTCTCTGCATGTAGCGTGGGCTAATCAAGTGAGCCCACTCCATACATCCTTACTGGTATTATGACGAAAGTTTATGTCAAATGTCGATAAAGGGTTATATTCTGCAAACATCTGCTCAATAAGAAAGTAGTTTGGGGAAGTTAAAATTTTTTAAACTGGTGACACTACCGAGAAAAAAAAAAAACAACCCAGGTTAAGGTTGCAAAATGAAGATCATTGTAAACCTCTGAATCAGGGCTGTTTTAGCATATTGGTTGGCCTAGTGTGATTTTATTTCAGTCTATTTAGACAATTTTTTTTTTTTTTACAAATTAGGGTACCATCATTACCTATAGTGTTTTTGAAGTCTGTTTAAAACCCCTAGTAACAATTGCATTAGTAAAACCATTTGTAAAATGTGGGCACTTTTTGAAAAGAATATGTGTTTCTATATTGCCTGCATTCACCAGCCTTTAGATCACAGCTATCTCTATGCTGCTGTAGCTAACAGTTATGATACTGCCACTGCCCTTTTTCCCGGCTACTCCCCCAGGGCCTCAGAAAACTTACTGCTTCCAAGAATTATATGCACACCTTGGGTCACATTCTGGACATATTAAAAAGGGAATTTTTTTCCCCCTTAAGACCTCACAACTTGGGAGGAAGGGGGCTAAAATTTCGTAGCCCCCCTCTTTTTGGGAAAGGGAACCGTATTTGGGGTAGGGTTTGCACATGCTCTTCCCCTTTTACATTCCAGTTTGTGAGCCACCAGAAATCTTTGCCAGGCTGTGTTTTGTGCAGACCTGCCAAAGAGCAAAATCCTTTAGGTTAACTGCATAAAATGTTAACCAATGAAAAGCACAAAATACATTGGTTTATTGGCAAGCAACCAATAAACCAATGTAATCCTACAAATAGGCGAGCCAAAAAGTATCCAAAAATATATATATGTTTATGAACATCAAACATAGATTAAAAGAGTTTTAAAAATGTAATTTTAAAATGGGAAAAAATTCCCCAAGATACCCCAAAAACCCCTAAAAATGGAACAAAAATTTTTTGAATGATCAAAAAAATTTTATACTTTAAAGTCCCTTTTAAATTTAAAATTTTAAAATACTAGAAAGTAGTCTTTAAATTAAATAGTTTTAATTCATAAGGGGGTTTAACAATTTTTAAAATTCTTTTAAAGTTTTACAACCCTAAATTGATGAAATAAATGGAAAAGAATTATGGCGGGTATAAATACAACGACCCATGTAAAATGCCAGAAAAAAAGAAAAAATATTTTTAAAGGGGAAAACTGTCACATAGGTTTTGGCCCCCCTTCCCTTGAGGGCACCCCAACTAGTGTCAGACCTTTGTTTCCCAGAAACTGTCCCCCTTATTCAAAGTAAGATCCCTGTAGTTTTGGGGGCTTTTACCCCCCCAAATCTTTTTCAGAGTAGTGTTATCCCCCCGCCCCCCAAAAGGCAACCCCCGCCCACTGACAGTTTTTTCCACATTTTTTAAACCTATTCAAAAAAGGTAATAGGTTTTGTCATTTGGGAGGTGGGGCGGGGCAAACCCTCAGATGGGCGGGTTGAAAAAACGGGACACTCAAAATGACTCTTCGAATGACTCTTCTGGCTGAAAAACCTGCGGGGATTTAAACATTAGAGGGGTTTTTATCCGTTTGAGCTGCTCGTGTTTGTTCAGGTAATTTTCTCAATTGAGTTTTTAAATCCAAAGGGGTGGGGCTTTACCCGTCTGCAGGCGTGTCTTCCCCCCCAGGAGGGCTTGTCCCCCCTCACTGAAGAACTGTGGGCATCATCAAATTTTTTTTTTAAAGCCCGGGGGTTTCGAAGGTTGTCTGGGGTATAAAGCTCTTGCCTCATGCCCCCTTATATCTGCAGCCCCTTTAGGCTCCAAAAATCCCCAAACAAAGAAACCCGTTATATGTCTTAGTTTACAAAAAACGAAAGCCGCAAACTTGTTACTTATAGTGGGTTCACCAAAATTTTTTACTGCCCCAGGAAGATTTTTTCTTTTTTTACAAAATTGGTTTGTAACGGGGTCTTTTTGTTTATTCTTTTCTGTGATAAAAAAAAGGGGGGAGAAACCAAAAGCTTTGAGAGAAGGGCCCCCCGCCCTTTTAGCTTGTAACTAACTTGGGGTGGTGGTGCAAAAGGGGATAAACCAAGGGGGGGGAACCTTTGCTTTTCTTTTTAAGGGGGGTTTGGAAAAAAAATTTAAATTAAAAAGGGGGTAATTTTTTTTCCCCCTAAATTTTTTTGTGGGACCCAAATATAATTTTAACTTATTGATATTTTTACAATTTTCAAGGGGACCCTTTTTTCATGTTTAACCCCCGAAAAATAGCATTTTAAACCCCGTATGTTGGAAGTTCTTGGTTTTGACTTTTTTTCCGGGAAATAAAGGGACCTTTTATAAATTAGGGGGGGTTTTTTTGGGGGGTGTAGAATTAAAATTTGTTGGGGGGAAATAAATTTTATTTTTTTACATTTTTTTTTTATAAAAAATTTAAAAAAAAAATATTTTTGGGGCTTTAACTCCCCCAAACCCTATTTCCCTTTCAGGGGGTTTTATCATTTGCAACCCTTACAACCCCAAGGCAGCCCTTAAAACAGATGCACTGTTTCAAACCTTAAAGTTATTCAAATTTCAGGTGGGTGACCCTTATAAGGGGGGCGGGGGGGGTTTCATTCGATCTGGGGGGCCGGGGCGCTTTCTTTTCCAAAAATAGGCAAGGGGTTTTAAAAACTGGGTCTGTGAGGAGGTTTAATCCCCTCCCTTGGGAAAAGCCCCTTAAAACCAAATTGCCCAGGAAATTGACTCCAAAATTTTGGGGGATTTTACATAGGCCAGCAGACCTGGGGGTTTCCCCTATCAGCCGTAATTTCCCCAGGGGCATTGACCCAAAAATTGGGAGATGTACTAGAGCCCAGCAGACCTTGGTTTCATATCCAAATTTTAAAAAGTCAGAGGGGAAAGGGAAAAAACAAAAAGTGTGCAGGCAGGCCCAAACACAGGCAGGGGGGGGTGGCCCCCGGGCGTTTTTTTCCCGTCTAGGGGCGTAACCCAACAAAGGGTGAATAATTTTCCAAACCAGCCCAAACCCAGTGCGGGGGCGTGTCCTGGGTGCGAGAAAAGGGCCAAGGGGCTTCTGACCAGCAAAAAAGCAGAAATAGAAGACCCAAATTTTTTGGATGCCATAATTTTGCTAATTCCAAGTGGGCAGGGGTAATGCCCCAAAAACCCAATTTAAAAAAGTGTTATTTTTAAATGTCCCCAATTTTTTGAAGGGCAAAGAAACCTTTTTTAAAAGATTTTAAAAAAAATTTAAAAACCCCCTTTAAAGGGCCCCGCCAAATTTTGGCCCCCTTACCGGCAACGCCCCATTTTTGAAAAATGCATGGTTTTATTTTGGGGGGGTAAAATTTTCTTTTTACCTGGGTTAGGATTTTTTTGGAAGGGTTGTGGGGGGGAAAAAGGGGAAAAAAATTTTTTCCTAAATTGGGTTTTTTTGTGAAAAATTCAAAATTTTTTTTAAAATTGAATTTTTTTTTTGGGGTTTTTTGGGGGGGGTTTTTAAAATTTTTTTAAAAACAGTAATTATTACCAAAAAAATTAAAATTTATTCCCGCTTCTTCCAAATTTAACTTAGGGTTTGGGGGGGGAAATTTTTTTAAATTTTTCCTGTTTTTTTTTTTGACAATTTGAGGGCTTAGAAAAATTTAAATAAATTTAAATTTTTTCAACCCTTTTTTAAGAAAATTTGCAATATAAATTTTTTTAGGGACAAGTCCAGTTCTGACGTGGTTTGGGGGGGGCCCTGCATGTTAGATACCCCCATAAATGACACCTTTCTAAGAAACTAAACCCCTTAAAAAGTATTTACAACAGTGTTTAGGAAGTTTGTTAACCCTTTAGGTATTTCACAGAAATTAAAGCAAAGTGGAGGTGAAATTTCAAAATTTTCACTATTTTTTGCAGATTTTCAATTTTTATCCATTATTCACGGAATACGGTAAATTGACCAGGTAAATGAAATGTAATATCATTTCCCCCCAGGTTTCCGTTTTTAGAAATACCCCCAATGTGGCCCTAGTGCATTATTTGGCTCACCCATAAGCCCCAGAATAGGAGGAGCACCTACTGGACTCTGGGGTCTCATTTTCAATGCAATTTTATTTAGGCGCCATTTCAGGTTTGAAGAGGCCCTAAGGTGCTAAAACTTAATAAACACCCCTAAAAAGCCCCAATATTGGAAACTACACCCTTAAGGTATATATACAGGTGTGTAGTGAGTATATCGACGCCACAGGTGATTCACAAATTTTTTTTAGCATTAGGCTGTGAAAATTAAAAACATTTTTTTGCCAATAATCTGCATTTTTAGCTTTTAATATTTTTTCAAAAATTAAAAAGGAATTCCTGGAAAAAAAAGAACCCCAAAACTTTGTTAAGCAATCTCTTCCAAGTTCGGCAATACCTTACATGTGGGTGTAAACTGCTGTTTGGGTGCATGGCAGGGCGTATAAGGGAGGGAGCGCTATTTGGTTTTTGGAACGCACATTTTGATGGGTGACATGTCGCATTTGCATAGCCCCTAAAGTACCAGAACAGGTTGAAACCTTCATGAAGTCACCCCATCTTTAATTCAACACCCCTCATGTAACTCATCTAGGGGTGTTTTTGGGGCATTTTGGGTGCACTGGTGTTCCATCGTTTTTTTAGCATTGGGGCCATGAAAATGGGGGGGGAAACGCAGTTCCACCATTTTTTTTTTGGTTTTAATTTTACAGCGTTCGCCGTGAAACTGTAAATGATGTGAACTTTACTATGGGGGTCCGGTACAATTGCAATGGTATGAATTTTATATAAAATTTTTAATGTTTTTTTATTACTTTTACACAATAGAAATGGGTTTCTATAAAAAATTGCGTTTTTATGTTGTCCTATTCTGACAGTCATAACTTTTTTATTTTGCTGTGTGCAGAGCTGTGTAGGGCCTTGTTTTTTGCGGGTGAAATTGATGCTTTTTAATTGGTACCATTATTGGGGTGCATACAACACCTTTTTTAACTTTTTATTAAGGTTTTTGTGAGGCATTTGAACAAAATAACAGCAATCCTGGTAGTGTTTTTTATTTTTATTTTTTATAGCGGTCCTTTTGCGTTAGATATGACATGCAAGTATTACTCCCGCAGGTCGATATGATTACAGCAATACCCCAAATTTTTTATATTTTTTTATTTTTTACTGCTTTTATACAATAAAAAAACACTTTTATTCAAACAGGAAAACACATTTTTGCATCGCCATAGTCTGAGAGCCATAACTTTTTTATTTTTCTGTGTATGGAGCTGTATACAGGCTTGTTTTTTGCGGGATGAGTTGACGTTTTTATTGGTATAATTTTTGGGGGGACAAGGCTTTTGATCAGTTTTAAATCCATTTTTTGGAAGGCAGGGTGAAGAAAATACTGCAATCCAGTAGTGTTTTTTATTTTTATTTTTATCAGCGCTCACTGTGCGTATCCGTAATATGTTAGCTTTCTCTGTGGGTTGATACGATTATGGCCGATACCCAATTTATATAGTTTTTTTTTTTTATGTTGAAGCCAAAAAGTGTTTTTAGTGTGGGAAAAGAATATTTATGCATCGCTGTCTTCTGAGAGCCATAACTTTTTTATTTTTCCGTATATAGAGACGTGTAAGGACTTTTTTTTTTTGCAGGATGAACTGACGTTTTAATTGGTACAACGTTTATAGGGGTTTTTGATCACTTTTATTCCATTTTATGTGCTGCGGGATGAACAAAAATCTTAATTCTGTGATTGTTTTTTTTTTGGGGTACTTTATTTATTTTTGATCTTTTTTGGGGCAATTGGCGTTTGTGAAGGGGAAAAGGGCGGTGTACGTGTTTTTATTTTATTTTTCGTGTTTGTGTTTTACATGTTTTTCACTTTTTTTACTTTTTTTTTTACTATTTCACATTTTTTTTTAACTTTTCCCCATATGGGATTTGAATGAGAGATCTTAAGATCTCTCATTCAATAGGAATCAATGCACAGCTTATTGCTATGCACTGGTTCCTATGACAACTGTCAGTCACGATGCCGGGCCATGCCCACAGGGCACGGCCGGGCATCGTGACATCACAGACAACCCGGAAGCATTCTATGCCCTCCAGGCTGTCTGTCAGAAGGCAGGAGCTGCACGGATCAAGAGATCCGTGCGCTGCTGCCGCCGACAGAGACGCAGGAGGAGCGATCTCCTCCTGCGTCTCTCTTAGTTATTGCGACCCGATGGTCGCAATAATTAAGGGGTTAACCGCCCCGCCTCCCCCAGAGTGATCGCGGGTAGGGGCCGACGCTGCGGGATGTCAGCTGTAATATACAGCTGACCCCCCGCGCCGATCGCGCGAAACTCTGCTTTAGAGTTTCCAAAGATCCTCAAGGGCGTATCCATACGTCCAGGTGCGTGAACCCCCAAACGACCTGGACGTATGGATACGCCCAAGGTCGTGAAGGGGTTAAATACACGAAAACTACAGCATCTTACAGAATAAGGGACACAGCGCTGGAAACAGCAGGTCTGTCACTGGCTTGTGCTGCCCTCAGCAAGGAAGGCATAAACTATGTGACAGGTTCTCTTTAACCTCTACACAAAAAAAGACTAACAGTTTAAAACAAATGTTACCAAAGTTGTAATCTACCACAAGGCTCAGAATAGAAGGAGCACCTACTGGCTTTTGGGGTCACATTTTCATCAGGATAAATTTTAGGCACCATCTTTACATTGCTAAAACATAATAAACACCCCTAAACAGACCACACATTTTTTTTAGTGTTAGACTGTGAAAATGGGAATTTTTTTTTCCAATAATGTGAAGTTTTATCTGAAAATGTTCATTTTCACACGGAATCCTGGAAAAAAAATCACCTCAAAATTTGCTACACAATTTCTTCTAAGTTCAGTGTAAACTGTTGTTTGGGTGTATGGCAGGGCGTAGAAGGGAGGGGAGACTTTTATGGCTTTTGGTGGGTTTTCCTTTTTGGGATTTTAAAAAGCCCTCAAAAGTAACCGAACAGAGGAAAACCTTCCAGAAAAATTTCCCCCATTTTGAATTCAACACCCCTCAGGGAATCAATGTAAGGGTGTATTGTACATTTTGGGCCCACAGGTGTTTCATAGCTGTTTTAGCACTGAGCTGTAAAAACAGAAAAATAACCCGCAATTCCACCATTGTTTGTTGGGCTTAATTTTTTGCAAGGGGGTTTACCCTTGTGGTTTGAAATGGCATGATTAAAATTTACCCACGGGAGGATCCCGGGCAATTTTAAAAAGATATCCATTTTATATTTTTTTTTTTGTTTTTTCTATTTTTTTTATTTCCAAAAAGAAATTGTTTTTTTAAAATCACGGGAAACCCAAAATTTTTTTTTATTTTTTTTGTTGGAGCTAAAATTTAAAGGGGTTGTTTTTTGGGGAGGAGTTGGGTGTTTTTTAAATTTGGGATTTAAATTTGGGGGGTTGCTGTAAATTTATGTTAATTTTTTTTAAAACAAACAGATCCTAAGGATGTGGCAATATTCCCAAATTTTCTGTAAACTTTTTATTATCTTTTTTTTTTATTTGTAAAATGGCAAAAGGGGGGGGGGATTTTAACTTTTAATAAATTTTTTTACTTTTAAAAAAATTATTTTTTTTTTTTCACTTTTAAAAAATCAAGTCCCCTTTGGGGGGGCTTTGGCCCTTTTTCAGGGCACGTTTCTTTAAACCCCCATTGGGATTGTATTTAAATTTAAGTTTGGGTTTAAAAAGTTGGGGAGTGTTTTATTTCTGCACAAAAAACTGGGCTGTGTTGAATTAAATTTTTTTTTATTAATGAATTTTATTGCATTTACTCATAAATTTTGAGGGTTTTTTTAGAAAAAATTTTTTCCCTTAAAAAAGGTGTTTTTTGGGGGGGCCCGGTTGGGCCCCGGGGGGAAAAAACAAACTCATTAAAATTGGTCCCTACCCCAAGGGGTTCTAGGTCCCTACTTGGTTTTCATGAGCAAAAAAAGGGAAAAAAAAAAAAAAAATTTAATTTAAAATTTTTGGTGCAAATTTTTGGGGGTTTACTATAATGCTAACAGCAAAGAAACACCAAAGATGGTGGGTTTTAAAAGTAAGGTCAAAAAGTTCAAAAAATTCACTTGTAAAAAAAAAAAAATCTATTTCCCTTAAATGGGTGGGTTTGGAAAACAATAAAAAGACAAAAAAAAAATTAATTTCCTGCTTTTTTTATGTTTTTTCTTCAAGTTTTTTTTTCCAGGTTTTGGAACTAGTTTTCAATATTTGGGGCCCTTTAAAATCCCCTTTTACAGCCCCAATTTTTCCCGTTGGGGGAAAAACCTCAAACACATCTTGGGAAAAATTGTCCCCCATAAAAAACTTGACCGGTTGGCTTTTTTTAGGGCCCTTTTTTGTAACCCTTTGCTTTTTTGCCCCCTTTGAATATTTTTTTCAAAAGGGCTGTTTTTTCCATTTCGGTTCTTCTGACATTTGGGGGTCTTTTCTACAAAAATTTTTGACCCAATTTACAATTTTCGGTTATGGGTCCACCCGGGGTGAGTTGGGCTTCTTGCCACCCCTTGCATAAAATTAAAAAAAAATGAATTTTTTTGGCCCCAAATTTGAATTACAAATTTGGTGTTTTCCTTATTCTCAACTGTGGAAAAAATAAGTGATTTGTCTGAGATCTCTTAATAATTTATCACCATTTTTTAAGCCACCCAACTACCAGTAAATTTGACACCAGCCATTTTGTAATTTTCAGAATTTCTTTTAACAGTAGAAAATGGACACAAGGGGCGACAAGTCCGAAAAGTGACGACGGCATGGCAATTTTTAAGCGCATGAAATCATTGTAAAGTGCGTCTGAATGTACAAACCTCTCTAAAATCTAGCGTCTGGTATACCTTGCATTGTAACATGAATGCGCCTATCCAGGCGCATTACAAAATCTAGGCGCATATCGTATCATTGCTAGCATATTTGATGCGCCTTTTCAGGCGCTTTCAATGTGTTGTGCCTGACGTATAATGTGCCTAGTTTTGGTTATTACAGTTCATTTATATAGAGAATAGGGCGTCAAGAGTTTTTTTTGGTGCAAAATATACCAAAAAATGGCACAGTTGTATTTGGACATGTCGCCCAAGATTGGTTCTTGCCTTGTGGGTTTCAGGGCATTAACCAGTGGGGAGGCTGGTCTTAAAATCCTTGTTTCCCTCCCTTCAACCACATGTTACCCACCCTTGGTTGAACTTGATGGATACATGTCTTTTTTCAACTGTACTATGTAACTATGTAACCTTTGTGACGCTCTGATCTGGCTAAATGCCAAACATCAAATTGAAGTGCCACGTTTCATTTTAACCCTTTAAAGGCACAGCTTTTTTAAGCCTTGAGGGCAATAACGGTTTCATTTTTTATTGACCTATCCCTATGGAGGCTTTTTTTTTTATAGAACTAGTTATATTTGATATTGGAAATATTTTGGGTTATTATTTTTTGGAGAGGGCAAATGAATAAAACAGTATTTTAAATTTTTGGAGTTTTGTTGTTTGGATTTTATTTTATCTTCACCACCCAGTATTATTTAAATGTTAGCTTTAATCTATAGGGTCTATTCAGTTACCATGCTACTAGTACTATTTTTTTTTTTTTTTGCGCTCTATGACTTTTGTACAAAAAAAACATTTAAAGGGAAAACAGTTATTGTCAGCGGCATTTTTTTAGGTGAGTTTTCATTGTAGAACTAGGGGCCTTTATCAGGCTTCCAACTGGCAAGTTACATTGTCTGTGTATGTGGGAATCAGGGGGCTGCTGAGCTTGAAGAAGGAACTCCATCCATCTGTTTAACTGCTTAGATGCTGCGGTTAAAATGAGGGAATTCGAGTCATGTCTAATTGGCAATAGCAGGAGGTGCTAACTGTGTGTACCTGTAGGATCATTTCGGTAAATATGTATGTATATATTATATATATACATATTATATTTATATATATATATTATATAATTTATTATATATATATATATATATATATATATATATATATATATATATATATATATATATATAGTGAAATAAGTATTGAACACACCAGTTTTCTATGTAAATATGTTTCCAAAGGTTCTATTTTGGTAGCAACCCATCCAATCCACATTGACAAAGAAATCAAACCATAGAAGTCCATAAGTTAAGTTATGTGTATTAATGAGAAATGACAAAGGAAAAAAGGTATTGAACACATGAAGAACGAGAGGTGCAAAAAGCCATGGAAAGTTATGACACCAGCTGACATCAGTAATCAGAAAGTGAGCCTGCCACTTAGTGTAAAATATATCTGCTAGTTCAACTGATGGTTTATAAAAAGGTGTCTCATTACCAAGGTGCTACACAAGAAACATCTCAAGATGGGAAAAACCAGTTACCTTTCTCAAGACCTTTGCAACATTATTGTTACAAAATATAGTGATGGCATTGTTACAGAAGAATTTCTAAACTTCCAAAGGTTCCAGTGAGCACTGTTGGGACCATAATCCGGAAATAGAAAGAACATAATTTCACCAGAAACTGGTCACGACCAGGTGCTCCCCTCAGGATATCAAACAGAGGAGTGAAAAGAATTATAAGAAGTAATGTCCAAAAGCCAAGGACCACCTGTGGAGAGCTACAGAAAGACCTGGAATTAGCAGGTACAATTGTTTTAAAGAAGTAATGTACTTAACCTTCCTGGCCTGTATGCACACTCACCACGCAAGACTCCATTGCTGAACAAAATGCATGTTCAAGCACGTTTGCTCAACTACATTTAGACAAGTCTGTGAAATACTGGGAGAATATAGTCTGGTCAGATGAGACCAAATTTGAACTCTTTGGATACCACAATACACACCATGTTTGGAGGCTAAAAGGCACCGCATATCATTACACCAAAAAACTTCAAACTACAAGTTTTGGAGGTGGGAACTTAATGGTGTGTGACTGTTCTATCATCATTTGTATCTGGCAAGCTTCATTTAATTGGTTGAAAGGTGAATGGACAAATGTATTGAGACATTCTTGATAAAATCTGCTGCCATCTACTAGGATGATGAAGATGAAATGAGGGTGGACATTTTAGCAAGACAATGACCCCAAACTCACAGCCAAGGAAACTCTCAATTGGTTTCAGAGAAAGGCAATTAAGCTGTTAGAATGGCCCAGCCAATCACCTGACCTGAATCCAATAGAAAATCTATGGAAGGAACTAAAGCTCAGTTCATAGAAGGAGCCCATTGAACCTTCAGGATTTGAAGAGAATTTGTATGAAAGACTGCGCCAAAATCCCACCTGATCAATACAAGTGACTAGTTTCTCCATACAAGAGGCATATTGAAGCTGTCATCACCAACAAAGGCTTTAGTACCAAGTATTAAATACATTTCAGTAAGCATGTTCTATACTCATTATTACTCATAACTTAATTTATGGACATTTGTGGTTGAATTTCTTTGTCTGTGTGGATTGAATGGGTTGTTTTTGACGTGAATTTCATGTCAATAGCACCTTTAGAAATATATTTACTTAGAAAATTGGTGACATGTTCAATTACTATTTCTCCCACTGTATATCCATCCATCTTGGAATGGAAGCAACCTCTACTCTTGATGGATATATGTCATATACTGTTAATGGGGTTTACATTTTGCAGATAGAGACAGTAAAATTGAGATGAGATACTGTAGTTTGCTGTACTGTAAGCTTAACACAACCACATAAGAATTAGGTACAGTATTAGTTTGAGAACTTACACCTATCTGACTGTCACTGATAAAACATGCGGACAATTTTTTTTATTTATCCTTTTTCCATTGATGAGAAGAGATAATCCTATCTGATTTTTATGGTAGATTGATCTGTGATTTTTGGATCAGCTGTCTTAAGAAGAAACATTCAGGTTGGCAACCATGGGTAGAAAGGGGAAGGGCCAGGGGTACGGCAATGAAGCCTTACAAGATGGTTCAGCATCTAAATAGGTTTCTGGATAGGGACACCACAAGCCTGTTGCTTGACGGTTTTAATGGGGGTTTTAGGATCCCAGTGCCTCCTTCATAGTTTTCCACTAAGACTTAAAGGGCTTGTTCACACTGAGTTTTTACTCCATGTTACAAGCGCTTTTTAGATCTGTCTCTGGAACCGACAGGACGGACCCAGAGACGGATCTAAACAATTACCAGTGAGATTATCACTGCGGGCTATGACGAACATGCAGCGGCGTTCACATGAGAGACTGCCGCTGCGTGTTCCCCGGCTCCGTCTTTGAAAGACTTGACATGCAATTCTTTCAAAGACGGAGCCGGCAGGCAGGAGGGGAACACGCAGCGGCAATCTCTCATGTGAACGCCGCTGCATCTTCCTCATAGACCGCAGTGATAATCTCACTGCTAATTGTTTAGATCCGTCTCTGGGTGCGTCCTGTCGGAGTTAAAACTCCGTGTGAACAAGCCCAAAGTCTCCATCAATTTATACCACACTGATGGCAGACACATTGGCTAAGGAAGTTCCACTTGGCGGAATGGGGCACCCCATTGTGTTCACTTCCTTTTCCCTTGTTGAGGTTGTCCAGATAAAGGAGCAAAGTTAAGTCTTGCTCATCCACCAGTTATCAGTTGCCCAGGGTTTTTCCATTAATGATGGCATAAACCAGGAGCTTTGTTTTTTGTTTTTTTTTTAAAACACATTTTATTGCATTTTCAAATATTTTACACATAGAACACGATTAACACACATCTCTGACATGTAAAATGATCACCGCATAGATTTGCACAGTCTCCAGGACAACACCTGAAATATGTAAACATTACATGCAGAGAAAAAACACTACAGCCAGGAATAAACAAACTACGAACTTAACAAAAATGCATATGCGTCCCTCATTTGTTTCCTCAGATCTGTAATCTTCCCAACGTGCCGCCAACCCCTTCCTTATAGTACCATTCTGTATATTTGAACCCTTGCATGAGGGCTTCTATCTCCCTATCAGAATAATGCGACTCTATGAAAGTTCTCCAGCGTCTAAAAAAACCCCGGAGTACGGATCTCCCTACGCCTCTCCGTCTCCAACTTGTCAGCTATACGATAGTCTTCCAGCTGTCTCATCACCCCGGAGGTGGATGGGAGAGTGGGCTTCAACCACAACTGTAGCAAACAATGTTTCGCTGCCAGAAGTGTAATATGAACTATTCCCAGAACACCGGTGGAGTGAGCTGCCTCCTCAGGGTCCCCTCTCCCCTCCGCATCCGGGGGTCTAGGGCAGTGAAAGATCAAAAGCTCATAATGTTTCTCAAGAGTAACCCCAAAGTGAAGCTGGATGTATTGAATGATCGTGTCCCAATAGGTTTGTGTATAGCTACATTCCCACAGACCGTGCCATAGGTCTGTTTTATGTGTGCCACATTTAGGACAATATTGTATTCTATCGGGAAAATTACGAGGTGGGGGAAGGTTGAAGGCGTAGATGGCGTTGTGTATGATCTTAATGTAAGTTTCTCGCCAGGTCTCACATATAATATGTTTGCGTATGGCCGCGACTCCCTTCGGGATCATGTCTGGGATCTGATAATTTCCCAATCGTCGGCGTCAATAGGGAAATGCTTGGGAGGCTACTCGTTTCCTACACCACCCTCGCATATCTGCATAGAGTCCCGAGAGACAACAGGATTCCTTGTGGGTGTTGAGAAAAACATCAAAGTCATTGGGGATGATCTCCTTAGATACATCTCTGAGCCTCCCATTGCAGAAATAGAAAAGCTGATAAGCGGCCAAGAGATGTGATCCGGGCATGGAGAACCTCTCGAGCATCTCCGAGGGCTTCAGCCATCTCCCCCTACTGTGACCAGACCTGCCTCCCTCCATCTCCCGAACATCGAGTTGCTTTGACCCAAAGGAAATTCGGGATGATCCCAAATAGGCATATCCTTCGAGAGAGCAAAGGAAAGGCCTAGATGTTTCCTCAGCTCTTCCAGACCATTATTGTGTCCCGAAATAGGGGAGACGTCTTGATCAATGCAGGCAATTTGGGATACCGGGTATGGAGTAAAGCTTGCGGATGCCAAGGGCGCATCAGTTTCCTTTCCAGTTCCCAGTTTGAAAAGCGTGAATGTCCTTCAATCCAGTCGATCACATGACGAGCCAGACAAGCCAGATTGTATCCCCTGACATCTGGGAGATTCAGCCCCCCTGCACGAACTGGTAATATTAATTTGTGTCCCTGCCCATATAAAGTTAGAGAAGCACGAGTTAATTTTGTTGATGTCCGTGTGCTTGAGCAGGAATGGGAGAGTCTGCAAGGGATATAGCAGCTGAGGAAACGATACCATTTTTATGGCGTGACACCTGCCGGCGATTGACAGCGGCAAGGTGCCCAGCGCTTTAGATCTTGAGAGATTTTGTTGATAAGTGGGGGAATGTTAAGCTTGTACATCACGTCTGGAGTCCGACCAATCTTGATGCCCTGATAAGTGAGGTACCCTTGGGATCGAGCTATGTCTACGCCCATATTTGCCCATTGGGATAGTGAAAACTTTGGGCCAAGTTCCAGCAATTCACTTTTGGATACATTCACTTTGTATCCTGATAACGTGCCAAAATGATGCATGGAATTTAATACCTGAGAGAGCTGGGTCAGGGGATCCGACATGAACAGTAAAAGGTTGTCTGTGAACAAGGCAGTCTTCACCTCTCTGTTCCCTATCTTGATCCCCATAAAAAAGTCAGAATCTTCAAGCAGTCGTGCCAAGGGTTCGAGGGCCAAATTAAAAAGTAAGGGGGATAGCGGGCACCCCTGTCGTGCCCCTTTCTGAAGAGTAATTTTTGGTGAGAGGACACCTGGAGTATGTATCTGAGCTGTTGGAACATCGTAGATGGCAGAAAGAAAAGACCTAAATGCCCCAGTTATTCCCATAGCATCCAGGACAAACCAGAACCAGTCCCATCTCAAGCTATCGAAGGCCTTGTCCGCGTCAAAGGCTACTAAAACAGGCCACTCTCCTGGCAATGGTTTGTGACGGACCCTCTCCAGAACCGCAAGTACCTTCCTAATGTTGCCTACCGCCGCGCGGCCTTTGATGAATCCCTTCTGAGAGGATCCTATCAAGTGCGGCATGAAACAAGCAAGGCGATCGGCAAGTATTTTGGACATGATTTTCTGATCGATGTCAATGAGGGATATAGGCCTATAAGATGCAGGAAGTAGTGGGTCCTTCCCCCTTTTTGGGGAGTATTTTAATATAAGCGTTCTTAGACTCTGGTCGAACAGTCCATTGTAGAGGACCGAGTTGTAATATTCGGTGAGGGCAGGGGCAATCTGATCAATCAGAATCTTTTACACCTCCCCCGAAAACCCATCAGGTCCCGGGGCCTTGCCCGTCTTCAAGTGGCGGATAGCTAGTTTGACCTCCTCCTCAGTAATGTCCGCACTCAGTTCCTCTCTCTGGGAATCAGAAAGGCACGGCAATCTGACTCCAGATAGGAATTTTTGTCCCTCCTCTGCCTGGCGTTGCCCCTCCGCTTGATATAATGTGGCATAAAATTGCCGAAATATGTCATTAACCCATGCTGGGTCAGTGG
Organism: Phyllomedusa bahiana; assembly: GCA_025379985.1. Classification (NCBI taxonomy): domain Eukaryota; kingdom Metazoa; phylum Chordata; class Amphibia; order Anura; family Hylidae; genus Phyllomedusa; species Phyllomedusa bahiana. Next base: position 49,498 of record JAODAL010021954.1, read on the forward strand.
TGGTTGTGCCCTCAGGGGTACGGAGAGCTGAAATATGTGAAGATTTATAGGCTCCTTTCAGTAACTGAGAAAGGATTTTCCCGGATTTGTTTCCGTATCTAAAGAGGGAGGAGTGTAAGTGTGACCTGTGTAGTTCCTCTCTACGTTCTGCCCATAGGTCAAACTCCCTTTTAGCCTGCTCCCAGTCCCGTTTTGACTTATCAGAGTTATCCCCGAGAAAGGCCTTATAGGTCTCTCTGACCTTTACTGAAGCTGTTAAATAGGCCTTCTTCAATTTACGTTTATACATGGAAGTATAGGCTATAACCCTACCTCTAAGCACCGCTTTCGCGGTCATCCAAAAGAGTGAAGGATTGTCTCGGTGGGTCGCATTATCTAAGGCATAGGTCATCCACCAACCCCTAACCATCTCTGCAAAAGTATCTGTCTTTGCAAGTATGAGGGGAACTTCCAAATAAAGTCCGAGCCCCTTGGGAAGGATTCCATCAACTCTATAGAGATCGGGGAGTGATCGGAGATGACCATGTTTAGAATTCTGGTGTTTTCAATTTTAGTTTGGAGGGAGTTCAAAACCAGTAGGTGATCCAGTCTGGACCAAGACTGGTGGACCGGGGAATAATAAGTGTAGTCCCGTTCATCAGGATTCCTCTTTCTCCAACAATCATGGAGATTAGTGACTTCTAGAAGGTGGCTGAGAATTCCTCTCTCTGGGTCTCTAGTGCCCTTTTTGCTTGCTGCCCCTCCCCTTCTGTCCTCCACCGGGTCTAGGACCATATTCATGTCCCCTCCGACAATCTGGCATGTATTCCTATCCATGCAGATTTTCTCCTCTAACTCCTTAAAGAATGCTCGATTTTGACCATTAGGCCCATAGATATTGAAGATACTAAGGTCACAATCACCCCACTTAATAACCAAATGCGATATCCTTCCCTCAGAGTCATGATCATGTGAAATTAGCTCAAAAGGGAAATTTTTGTGCAGTAGGGTAACCACCCCCACCTTGCCGGACACAGAAGGCGACCCGTATGCGTGTCCCACCCACAGCTTCTCTAAGCACTTACACCATTACTCTAGGTTTCGGGAAAATTGTTGGGGGCGGCACGGAGGAGTATGAGAGGATGATGCATCGCAACATAAACATATTAAACAAGTAAATGAACAAGTGAAAAAACCTTATGGATATTTGCCAACCGGCAAAAGAGTAAAATAACGCCAAAGGAAGGCTGCTACTTTTACCTCTTCATACGTTGAGGGGACTCCCTTTTTTCCATCAGCATGGGGGATCAATGTCGAAAGGAAAGAAGGATGTCCCCCCCCCCCCACCCACCGGCAAGACATTTTAAGTTGTTAACATACTGTAATTGGCCTACAAACTAGTGGTGTGACAGGGAAGTTCCCTGTCAAGACATCCTGATAGGTCTACTACTACAGCCCTTGCCCGGTCTTCATGTATGGTCCAAGGACCCCCTTCATACAGTCAAACCTCCCCAAACCCACAAACTGAATGTCGCCGTGGAAGGATAGCCGGTCTGATCAGTCCGGAGTAGAGTCCCGTCGAGGTCCCAGTCTCGGCTGGCGACTTTCTTTAGGGGAAAGTGGGGGCGGTTGGAGAGGGATAATGAACAAGTCCAGGAGGCTTCCTCTGTCTTCTTCTGGGGACCCAAGAGGATCGCCGCAGTCGCGCAGGTGATCTTGTTGATGTTTTGGAAGCTGGGCCTCTCTGGAACTTGAACTTGCGAGGACCGCGAAGATTTCTTCCGCTTCTGCAGCCGAGTTGTAGAATCTGGACAGGCCATCTGGATCCAGCACCTTTAGCGTGGCCGGGTAGAGGATCTGGAAACGGATCTTCTGGTGGAATAGTGCTGTACAGATTTTGCTGAAGGCACGACGTCTCTGGGAAACTTCTGCGGAAAAGTCTTCAAAAAGCAGCACTTTATGTCCCTGAAGTAATAGTGGCTTGTTGAGCCTGCGGTATGCCCTCAGGATTTCAACTTTGTCGTTAAAGTCCAGGAACTTCATTATCACAGTGCGACTCTTCTGTCGTTGTTGAGACTTGGATGCCGGGCCTGACTTTCCCTCCGGCCCTATTCGATGTATTCTTTCAATATGGCAGCTATGATTGATGCCCAGAGGAGCAGGGTAGGGTAACCACCCCCACCTTGCCGGACACAGAAGGCGACCCGTATGCGTGTCCCACCCACAGCTTCTCTAAGCACTTAATGTCGTCCGCCTGCAAATGAGATTCCTGCAGGAGGACTACTTCAGGGCGGAGTCTCTTTAGATGTCGGATCACTTTCATCCGTTTGTTCGGGGAAAGGAACCCCTTTATATTCCAGGAAATGATCCGCATATAAAGGATATCTCAATGTGGGAGAGCTGCGGGTTGGCACTAAGTATTCTGGGAGGGTTCTGTACCACCACCATTACTCTAGGTTTCGGGAAAATTGTTGGGGGCGGCACGGAGGAGTATGAGAGGATGATGCATCGCAACATAAACATATTAAACAAGTAAATGAACAAGTGAAAAAACCTTATGGATATTTGCCAACCGGCAAAAGAGTAAAATAACGCCAAAGGAAGGCTGCTACTTTTACCTCCTTCAATACGTTGAGGGGACTCCCTTTTTTCCATCAGCATGGGGGATCAATGTCGAAAGGAAAGAAGGATGTCCCCCCCCCCCACCCACCGGCAAGACATTTTAAATTGTTAACATACTCTAATTGGCCTACAAACTAGTGGTGTGACAGGGAAGTTCCCCGTCAATACAGACTGAAAGGTCTACTACAACAGCCCTTGCCCTGTCATCAAGTATGGCCCAAGAACACCCTTCATACAGTCCAACCTCCCCATCCCCAAAACCTGAATTTCGCCGTGGAAGGATAGCCGATCTGCTCAGTCCGGAGTAGAGTCCCGTCGACGTCCCCGTCTCGGCTGGCGACTTTCTTTAGGGGAAAGTGGGGGCGGTGAGAGGGATAATGAACAAGTCCAGGAGGCTTCCCTCTGTCTTCTTCTGGGGGACCCAAGAGGATCCGCCGCAGTCGCCGCAGGTGATCTTGTTGATGTTTTGGAAGCCTGGGCCTCTCTGGAACTTGAACTTGCGAGACCGCGAAGATCTTCTTCCGCTTCTGCAGCCGAGTTGTAGAATCTGGACAGGCCATCTGGATCCAGCACCTTGAGCGTGGCCGGGTAGAGGATCTGGAAATGGATCTTCTGGTGGAATAGTGCTGTACAGATTTTGCTGAAGGCACGACGTCTCTGGGAAACTTCTGCGGAAAAGTCTTCAAAAAGCAGCACTTTATGTCCCTGAAGTAATAGTGGCTTGTTGAGCCTGCGGTATGCCCTCAGGATTTCAACTTTGTCGCTAAAGTCCAGGAACTTCATTATCACAGTGCGACTCTTCTGTCGTTGTTGAGACTTGGATGCCGGGCCTGACTTTCCATCCGGCCCTATTCGATGTATTCTTTCAATACGGCAGCTATGATTGATGCCCAGAGCAGCAGGCAGCTCTTCCTGGCAAAGAGGTTGTAGGTCGCGTTGCTTGAACGATTCAGGTAGACCCACCAGCCTCAGGTTGCTCCGTCTGGAACGATTCTCAAGGTCTTCGATGCGTTCTTGTTGCACCAGTTGTGCCTTGGCGCAGAGCTTCAGGCAGGCATTCAGGGTACTATTGTCAGTCTCCAAGTCGTTTACTCTGGTTTCTAATTCTTCAAGTCTAGCAGAGTGAGCATGGACATCCTGCTGCAATTTGAGCAGGGAAGCCTGGATAGTAGATTTGAGGGCCGCCTGTAGATCCGGGGCTATTTGTCTCACTACCTCCGTGGCTAGAAGCTTGTAGTTAATAGCCACATTGCTGACTGGGTTGAGCGAATCCTGGGATCCCGTTAGATAGGTATCAGGAAATGATCCAGCATCTTCCTCCCCCCTTTTGCTGATGTTGGCGCTGCTGTGTTCTCCCTCTGCATCACTGGGCTGCACATGGCTGGTGGAGGCCACTTTGGGTACGGTCTGCGGCTGTTGTCTTGCTCCGATTTTCTGGGCGCTGCTGAGCAAGTATTTCTCCATTAGGGAGCGGGGAGCGGTGTGGCCGGATTCACGGGGGGATTTGCGGCCCCTCTGCACACCCCACACGTCTGGGGTGCGTGCAGCTTGTGGCAGCCTGTAGCAGGCGGTGTGTGCAGGTTGTCCGCAGCTACTGTCCCCAGTATTGTATGGAGCAGGCCCGTGGCAGGAAACCCCTTATCCTGGATGAGTGACCCACAGCAAGTGGCGCTATAATTTGTCTGGGCCTCTCAAAATGGATGCCACCATGTGGCAGGCGTGTCTTGGCAGATATCTTCCTCTGGGGGGTTTGATAGTCCTCAAAGGCCACTAGGGAACGGGTGAACACTCCTCACCTCACAACCAGCTGTAATTAGTGCCTTATCCCATTGCGTGCACTGTCCACTTTAAGCGCCCCTCTCCTGAGGGTGGGCGGCCCCGGAGCTCCACACAGACTATAGCGGGCGGCCCGCGACAGGCGAGCGGCACCCGCGATGCGGGCGGTCTTTGTCGGGCTGTGTGCCCCGGTATGTGGGCGAACTGCCGCAGCTAGTTTTGGCCGGTCTGCGCTGTTTCAAACAGCTCGTGGCGGTAAGTTAGCCGGCGGGCGCGGGGAGCCGATCCGCCTCACCTCCACATGCGTCGGCGCCGGAACCGGAAGTCCAGGAGCTTTGTTTTGTGGTCTATTCTTCATTCAATGAGGCAGTACGTTTGTATGGTTGGGGGGCACTTATGGCCCCACAGTCATACGAAGACGGATATTAAGTTTGCGTTTCATCTGTTTCCGGTCCACCTGGACAGTGTTTGTTGAGATGTTGCTGGGACGGTCCATATTTTGTGAATTGATGCTTGCCTTTGGGCTGCTTGATCTCTTGTGCTTATTTTGAAGTGTTTAGTTCCTTTTTGTAGTGGGTGGTTTGGGATTTGTCTGGTATTCTTTCCCTTATCCATTACTTGGATGATTTTTTGTGCATCGGCACAGAGACTTCTTCTTTGTGCTTGACATTCCTTTTGTGGTCTGCCTAGAAAGACTGAGGGACCTTTAACCTGCCTCAGCTTTTTGGGTATCTGCATTGACTCCCAGTCAATGGTATGTAGAATGTCAGTGGACGTGACATCCATTGAGGGATTTACAATTCCTTTTGAGCAAGCTAAAGTTTGCCTGCAGGACTAGTAGGGTGAGACCGGCTCACCATTATGACCAGGGAACATAAGGACAACTTGCAGTTTTGGAAGGAATTCCTAATGCGATATAATGAGTGATCCATTATGTTGGAGATGGTAGTGAGAAATATTGATGTCGACAGTCACACGGATGATGCCTGGGGTGTGGTTTCTGGGGCATAGTGTCAGGGTTGATGTTGCGCTGGGCCATATCCACTTGCTTAAGTGGAAGCTGATTTGGTCAGAAACATAGCTCTGTTGGAACTTTTCCTGATAGTGATGGCAGTGGAGATCTGGGTATAGCATATTCAGGACAAGAAAGTAAGGTTCCATTGTAATAATGTTGAACTCAACTCCCACCTTTTTGGGATGAAGGACTATTTGGCCAAAACAAAGGACTGTAGGAATATTCTTCTTCTCTCATGAATGGACAATTCTGTACATGAAAAGCTGGCAATCATATATACCACATCTCTTGAATAAAATCACTTTTGCAGGGTCAACCGTTTTGTAACAGCTTCAGTTTTAAGTTTTGGAGGCTGAAGGACATAACATAGGATTTTATTGTTCATCAGGTCTTGAGGGATTTAGGAAAGGATAATCTAAGAGGGATGGATGAAGCCCAGTTTTATTTCCATTATTGGAGAATTTGGGCTCCAAAAGAGGGGCCATTTGAGGTGGGCCTGTTTTGTTTGGCATTTTCCATTGCATTTTTTGGTGCTATGAGGGTGGGTGAGCTGATGTTCCCAGGTACCAAATTATTGGGCGACTTTCTCGGAAAAGACATAGCGGATTTGGGGGATAGGTTACAGTTGCTGATCTGGAGGTCAAAAACTGACTAGGAGGGGAACTGGAAAAGAATGGTAGTGGGGTCAGTGCCCAGGGCACTAACATGCCCTTTTAGATGTTTCAGGGACTATCGGGTTGCCCATTCGAGGACAATGGGATCATTCCTATGTCAAGCGGATGAATAATGTTTGTCGTGGAACCAGTTTGTTGATGCTTGGAAGCCCTGGGTTTGGATGCTTCCAGCTTTGCTCTCTACTCTTTAAGGTTTTGTGCATGGAGTGGCCATGATCCGGTGGTTGGGTTTTAGAGGTATAGTGTGGAAGAGTGTATTGTTGGAGTTGTATTGTTTTGTACTGCTAGTGTACTGTTTGTGTTGGTTCTCCATGTTGAAGTTAACAACTTGGGTGTGCACCCTTTCAGGGAGTTGGTAAGGGACATTCATTATGACCTTTTGCACTTTTGTTCGCTCTTCCCTGGGGTGATTATTGTATGGTTGGAAATTATCCTTAGGATGTTTTTGGTGGGGGGCCAGGTTAAGGAGCTGAACAAATCCCGCATTAAGTTCAACAGGGCTTTGTCTGCTTCTGTCTAAAAAAAACTGGGAGTTTGTCTGGCATTTTGATTGGGACAAGGTAATTTCTGATTGAAACATGGGGTGCACTTGAATGTGGTAGGATTGGATTTGTGGGTATTTGGAAATCAGGAAGGGGTGGAGAGAGTGCTGGTGTTGTGGGGTGACTTACATGCATAAGGTGTCATGGCATGCTCGCAGTGGCAGTTACTGGTCCTTAGAGTTGGTGGAAAATCTGGTGGGGGTGTCATAATGGTTATGACCCCACAATTTATGGTGTGCATACTGGTTTGCACTGATTAATGTGGGACTTTTGCAGAGTGCGGTCCCTTGGAGCCGGTAAGTAATATTTAGTCATTTGGCACCAGTGGTGAATGCTGGGAGTAATACATTGTATTTATAATGGTTACATTTACGTTAAGAAGTCACAAGATCTTTGTAGCTCCAAAAACCTCAGCCCCACTGGGGGTTTGGATGCTATTTGTGACAAGTGTTGTTTTGGTTATTAAGGAAATTTGACTACTGCCTTGCTAAAGAAAATAAGGGTAAAGATGCTGGACTGGCCAAGCATGTCTCCAGACCTAAATCATATTGAGCATCTCTGGGGCATCCTCAAATGGAGGGTGGAGGAAGCAAGGTCTCTAAAATCCACCAGCTCCTTGATGTTGTAATGGAGGAGTGGAAGAAGATTCCTGTGGCGACCTGTGAAGTTCTAGTGAACTCCATGCCTAAGAGAGTTAAGACAGTAATAGAAAATAATAGTGGGCACTCAAAATATTGACACTTTGGGCACAATTTGTCCATTTTCACTTAGTGGTGTCCTCACTTTTGTTGCCAGCAGTTTAGACATTGATGGCTGTGTGTTGAGTTATTTTGAGGGCACGTGAAATTTACACTGTTAAGGGGTGTTCACACGGCATATTTTCAGGGCTTACTTCAGTGCGTAATTGCGCTGCAATGTGCCCGAGGAGTACTCTGCAAATACGGTAAAATCATAGCGCTCATTGAGTGCTATGATTTCACAGCGTATTCCTCGGCATGGGGAAAGGGAGGGTGAATGGGGGCCAGGCCATAGTAGCAGGTTCTGGCAAGCGCATACTGCTAACAGCAGGTGTATAGCGGCGCACACAGGTATGCACCACTATACGCCATGTGAACCTACCCTTATACAAGCTGTACCACTACTTTACATTGTATCAAAGTATTATATCTTCAGTGTTGTCCCATGAAGGAATATAATACAATATTTACAAAATTATGAGGGGTGTACTCACTTTTCTGAGATAGTGTATATGTTATTTATTTTCTTTAATAAAATAGCTGCTCTTGTCAAATTTATCCAAACAGTGAGTCTGTGTTTTCTTACGTGGGAAGAAGGATGAGTTAAGACAAGTGGGTTGTGGTAATAGGGTATTAGTGGGAGTGTAGTCGTTAATGGGGGAATGGGTTATATAAATAAATGGACTCTGCAAAGGGTCAAGACTGGCCATAAGATGGGTGGACCCCCGGGAGAGGGGCATTACATGACCAGGAGTGCAGGGAGCGATGTGGGTAAGGAGGCGGTTGGCTCAGCACAGGCAGAGTGTGTACCGTCCACCCTCCCTTTGATTGGGTGGATGTAAAATGTGTCACCAGGGGAATTACTGTCATAGTGGCCTTTGGCGCTAGTAGTCTTTAGAGTTGGTAGAAAAACTGATGGTGGTGGGTCATAATGGTTATGGTTTTTCAATTTATGTGCATACTGGCTTGGTCTGGCAAACATGTGGCTTTAGCAAGGAGGTATCTCTGGGAGCCTGTAACAAATATCTAGCCATCTAGATTGCCTGATTGTGCCCCCAAGCTCGTGGTGATGGCTGGGGGTAATACTTTGGATTTATAATGGTTATATTTACTTTAAGAGGTCGCCAAATCTTTGGAGCTCCATGGACCTCAGCCTCATTGGGGATTTGAATACTGTTTGGGATGATTGTTTGTGGGTTTTGGTTATTCATTGAAAATATGTATATTTATATGTCTTAAATTTTGTTTAATAAAATAGCTGCTGTGGCCAAATTTACTCAGTGAGTCTGTGGGTTTATTATGTTGGAGGATGCATGAGTTAAGACAAGTGGGTCGGGTAATATGGTTTTAATTGGGGGTGTAGTTGTTAACCCCTTAACGACCTTGGGCGTATGAGTACGTCCCAGGGCCGCTAAGGGGCTTTGCAGGGGGATCGCGCCGCAAATCGCCGCTAACACCCGGCAGTAACAGCGCCGGCAGGTGGCTCCGCCCGCTGGCGCTGTTTTACCCATCAGACACCGCGCCAAAGATGGCCGCGGCGTCTGAATGAACGGCGATCGGTGCCGCGCACCGATTGGTACGGTCATCGGCACCGCTGCGCCGATCCGACGACCGGGCATGGTGGTGGGGAGCCTTGTGAAGGCTCCCGTCACTTACCCTGGCCGGTTTGCCCCCACTTCCGTCCGCAGACAGGAATTGGGGAAAGCGCCATCTTTGTACACCCTAATGCATTGCATAGGCAAAGCATTAGGTTGTATTAACAATCGCGCCATGAAGTGGTCAAGTACCATAGGTGGCCTCAATGTTACAGTAAAAAAAATAAATAAAGTTTTAAAGTACAAAAAAAAAAAAGTATTAATAGTTAAAATCACCCCCCTTTTCCCATTTTACAAATAAAATCATTAAAATAATAAAAAAGTTACACATATTTGGTATCGCCGCGTCCGAAAAAGTCCGATCTATAAAAATATAACATAATTTATCCTGTACACTGAACACCGTAGAAGAAAAAAAAATTCCAAACGCCAAAATTGCGTTTTTTGGTCATTTTACGTCACTGAAAAAATGGAATAAAAATGATCAAAAAAGTCGCATGCATTCCAAACTGCTAGCGATAAAAAGTACACTTCAGCCCGCAAAAAATGCCCCCTCACTGACATCCGTAGGTGTTAGTTTGGAATTTTTTTACGGTACCAAAACATAACGGAAACCCTACATGTTTGGTATTTCCGGATGCATAACAACCTGTAGAATACAGATAACACATTATATTTACCAAAGATTGAACGCTGTAAAAGCAAAACCCTCGCAAACATGGCGAAAATACATTTTTTTTTCACAATTTGCCCCACTTGGAATTTTTTTGCGGTTTCCCAGTATATTCTATAGTATAGTGAATAACACCATTAGAAAGTACATCTTGTCCCGCAAAATAAAAGCCCTCATGTGTCTATGTAGGTGGAAAAATAAAAAAGTTATGGCTTTCAGAAGGCGAGGAGGTAAAAACGAACGGGTCACCAAAAAAAAAAACGCCTGGTCCTTAAGGGGTTAATGGAGAGGGATAGGTTATATAAATAAATGGTCTCTGTGATGCAAAGGGTCATCATGTTTTATGGGAGATTAAATCCATGTTGTACCTTTTTGTTTAAAATCTGATATTTTGGAGCTCCAGCACCATTATATAGCTGTTTCTTAGGTGCTTGTTATGGTGTTCTGGGGGTTAGCCAGCAGGTTCAAGATCAGAAGCTATGGCGCAAAGACACTATCTGGAGAAGGAAATCAAAACAAGCATAGTCTTATAATACAGCAACTTCCTCCCACAGTGATGTCTTCACTGAACCAGGCCTATTTCTATAGGTCGCGAGGCGGTTGTCTAGGGTGCCGCTCACCTTAAGGGTTTGGGGGAAGGAGGCACGGTGTGTATTTATGTCCATTACTTGTTGATTATACACATCTGGGCGGTCGGCATCTAACCCTGCATGACCGTTTAAAAACTGTGCAATTGTGGGAGCAGAGAGCCAGCTGCTGGCAATAGTCAGGCTCTCCACGGAGAAGGTAGGGAAAGTTTATTACCGCTCTCAGGTGCCTAATACTGGCCTGCGCCTGTTTAAAAATCTAGTGAACAGGCCTGCGCCAGTTTTTCGGCTGAAAAGACAACAGACTTCTGGCACAGCCCTTTCCATACATGTCGCCCCTACTGTGTCAAATAAAACTTGGATAGTGTATCTACTTATGTTAATAAATTTGGGTTATATTCTCTTGGTTATGAATACCGAGGCTATCATTTAACACCATCCTTTTTGAATGACTGTACTTTCTTATTTGTGGCATCCTGTACTGGCAAGCACTTTGGACTTCTCTTTACGATTGAATTGATTAGACAACACACAGCCAAGCATAACTAGAACTCATAGGGCCCCATAGCCAAATGTAATGGGCCCCTACCCCTTTATGGCAGGAAACTGAAACAGCAGCATAAGTAGCAATAAGTAAAGGATTAGATAATAGATTCATATATCAGAGAACCCACCTAGTAGTGCTAGATAATAAATACCCACCAACTTGTTATGCTCTACAAGATACAATGTTCTTGAACCTTGAGCGGGGCCCTTTTCCTCTGAGCCCTATAGCAGCTGCTATGGTTATACTCCCAACCATGGGAGTGGGAGGAATGTCTCATAGAGGTGGCTGCTGTCAAGATAGAGAAGGAAGAAAACCTTACCTACTAATTCAGACGGACACCAATACTGTATATGATAGCAAATATGGCAGACAGAATTGGAAGACAACAGTTCTGGAGGAAAAATGTTTGGGTTTACATAAGAAATATTTCTTATACGGATTAAGATGCACAATCACTATTTTACGTGTAATGAAATGTAAATGCACATAATGATTTATTCTGTTATTTCACTGCAGCTCTATATAAAGAAAGGTAGTAACCTCTGACTCCATCAGAAACCAAGCTGAAGTATACATATTTCAACTTGTTAGCGCAAATGCACAACGCTACATTTGGAACAAAAAGGACACTGCATACCAACACCAAAACATCATCATAACTGTGAAGCTTTGTGGAGGGAGTATCATGGTTTGAGTCTGCTTTGCTGTCCTAGGGCTTGGGGGACTTGTTAACATTGAGGGACAGTGTCGGACTGGGGGCCTAGGGCTGCACATACTGCAATTTGCCTCTTGCTTTCTGTCTCTCTTTCGCTGCCTTTTCCTGGAAATAGCCTCAGGCCTGTCAGGCAAAGAGGCTCACTATGACCAAAGGACCATCGGAATATCCCCTGTGGGTCAGTCCGAGCCTACAGAGGAAACAATCAACTTAAAGTTGTATCAAACATTTAATTGAAGAATATTGGGGTGAAATCCATGGCCTCAAGTTGAAGAGATACTGGGCGATGCAAGAAGATAATGACCCAAAACTTACAAATAAATCAACTACAGAATGGTTAAAAAAGAAGAAATTTAGTGTTTTGGAATGTCAAATCAGAGTCTTAACTTTCAGGGTGAATGTGCATGGGATGGATTTACTACAGCAATTTTCTGTGGAAAATCCATAGGTAAGTTTGCATGTAAAAATCTGAAACAGAATTGGAAGACTGGTACAAATTTACCCCACTCAATTCAATGGGATATAATCCACTCTAAATCTACAATAGTAACTGATATGCTGTGGATATAGAAAATCCAGACCGCAGGTCAATTTTCACATGGAAACTCTCATCCACATGGCTGGTAATGCAATCCGCTCAGATTTGTGTAAATTCATCCTGTGTGCATTCGCCCTAGACCTCTAAAAATGAAATGACCTAAAGAGGGCATACGCACAGGTTATTCTATAAATATTCTGAAACCCAAACACATCAGCAGGGAAAACATCCTAAATTTCTCATTCATGTTGCACATATTAACAGCTACATGAATTGTTTGGTGGTGGTGATAGCTGCTTAAGGGGGATCTGCAGGTTATTACGTTCAAGGGTTCACTTTCTTTGTCTTCCATCATTGTAGATGTATCAGTGTGCTCAATAAAGAATAAGGATACGTCCACACGCTGAGTAAAATTTACTTGTTGGATTCTGCCTGTGTCATCCAAGTATTTCACATGGTATTGCATGTGGATTTAGGGTTGTTTTTTTTTTTACCCGTGGTTTACAGTCAAAAAAGAGTCCCATTCATTTCTATGTAGTTTTGGACGTGGATTCACATTAAAAACCACATACAAATGTTTGGGGCGTGTTTTACATGTGGTTTTTAGCCCTCTCCATGGACATCAATAGTAAATTTCCACACGTCTGCGACCAAAGAATTAACAAGTTTTTTTACAATGAAAAACTGACTGTCGAAAATATGGGATGTATGAACTACAACGCAGTTACCGGTTTTAGATGAGTTTTTCAAGTCGGAATCCGTGTGGAATCCGATTTGAAATACTCGTCATGTTAACAGAGCTTAAAAGACATGAACAGTACATCTGTAGGTGCGTTCTTAGTTTAGTGAGATTATGGTTGGCTGACCACATTTTATTAGTAATCAACGAAGAAACTCAGGTCATTCCAAAAAGTTAAACTTCTTGCGACAAGCGTTCGTTCAAACCACTTCTAATAATTCCAACCGAAAAAAAGGTGGTAAAACTGCCAAAATTATAAGAACACATGGATTTTATTAATTAATTATTTAAAATGCAATAAAATATAAAAACAGAATATGATGGCAGAATCAACCCACAGAAGGCGCCCACAGATCACAGAATCATATAATAAAAACTAGGTTAAAAGGGAGCCTGTCACATAGGTTATACCCCCCTTGCTGAGAGCAGCACAAGCCAATGACAGACCTGCTGTTTCCAGCGCTGTGTCCCTTATTCTGTAAGATGCTGTAGTTTTAGTCATTTAATGCTCAAATCTTATTCATGAGCAGGTGTTAGCTCCACCCATCCATTGTTAGCCCCACCCACCTGTCATTTATCCACAGGTTTCTACCTATTCAAAGTAATATATAAAGAAAATTCCAGCAGCACTATCAATGAAAAATCAAAACCAAGAACAGCGAGGTGCCAGCAAAAGCCAAGTCCAGCTAGAAGACTTCACAATTCATAAACTTCAAAAAATATTGCAGCACTCATAAGGTAACGATAAAAAAAACTGGTGTTTATTCCCACATGCTTACAGACGACGTTTCGGCTCTCTCACAGAAACGTCTTCTGTAAGCATGTGGGAATAAACACCAGTTTTTTCATCGTTACCTTGTGAGTGCTGCAATATTTTTTGAAGTTTATTCAAAGTAATAGGTTTATCAGTTGAGGTAGGCGGGGCTAGCCTCAGATGGGCGGGATTTGAAAAAAACTAACTCTTTGAATGAATCTTTTCTGGCTGAAAACTGCAGATTTGAGCATTAAATACTCAAAAACTACAGCATCTTACAGAATAAGGGACACAGCGCTGGAAACAGCAGATCTGTCACTAGCTTGTGCTGTCCTCAGCAAGGGGGGCATAATCTATGTGACAGGTTCCCTTTAAAGTAACATAATATAAATATACAAGGAGTCTTCTGTTGGATGATTCTGCCATCATATTCTGTTTTCATATTTTACTGTATTTTAAATAATCCATTAATAAAAAGTTTTAATTTTTTTTGCTTGGTATTTCACTCTGTGGTATTCTGTGCTTGTTTATTTCTTCTTTATTCCTTAAAAAAATTATAGGTTTGTGTCACTTCTGATAATTGACCTGTCAAGAAGGATTGTGAATGATAACTGATCAACTTCCTGTATCACTGATCGGCAATCAAAAAAGTTTCTTAGCATAGGAATAAATGCTGCGGATCAGCCGTGAAGCCCGTCCCCTAAAACTAATGAACAAATGATGTCCAGTGCAACTGTAATACTATTATTTTATTCCTCTTTATAATGTTTACGAATAAATAAATGCTCTACAAACTGTACTTGGTGGGAAAAGAACACGAAAAATTGGTTGTAATATAAGTTTATATAGATTTTTTTTACAAAATATTAAAGCAGTATACACATCATACAAGCAAGTTTACAAAATAAGGGTGTCACAGTCACATCCGTAGTCCTCTATAGCCAGAATCAGTCTCCATTTTTGTACTTATTTGACCTTAGAAATTGACATAGGAGTTCTTCATTGTGAACATGTTCATCAAAGAGAAGTTTTTTGGAAAATCCCCATGGCCCTCCAAGCAGCTTCATTGTTACCAGTTCAAACACATTCCATTGACTGTATTACCGTAATCCAAGCACGAAAATGTCACCGTGTGCATAAGTGCAGCTACATCCTTCCAGTGAATTGTATCCATTATTCTGAAAGTGGAGAACTGTCTGTTGCTGATCCGGTCACTGCAGAGGTTTCCAAATACTTGATTATTTGGAGACTTCTGCAGAATGTTATGTCAATTTTGCTTTTATCATCAATATATGTATGTATATTTGTAGCAAATTGATCTAAAGCATGGAAGAGCCAGACTCCATTAATGATAAAAGCCACACTGCAGGAGAATGCTGGAAAGCAGCAGTTTGGTGAGTACCGCTAGTAGACCAGGAACCACACTTTGAGAACCATTTAATTTTATTGCAAACTTCTCATACAAAAGAATTGGTTCTTGGAGGCCTTTGTCAGAAGGTCCACACTGCATCCTGGGAAGTATAGTCTTGTCTTTAGTGCCTTGCAGAATTACTTAAATAAGAAGCCATGCAGCCATACTACACTTATACCCAGAATCCCGCGGGGCCGGGACTTCTTGTCCAACGAGCAGACCTTGCTTGAATTCAAGTCTGGTCAAGCCATTCCGCCCTTTTTGGTGCTTTACACGTATGCACATCCACTGTCTCCTCACATTCTTTACAGCGCACGGCACAACACCAGTGAAATTTACACTCGCATTTGGTTGTCCGGGTTACTCGGGTGGTGTCATAGCCTCTTCCACAACACATAACTTCACAGCCATCTGTCCCACGGGAGGCTTTGTCACATACTCTTCCAGCGGTGCCCAGGGAGCCTAGAAAAAGAGAAGCAAGTTGAGATATTTGGTTGCCTTGCCTGAATGGGTATATGAACGTACAAGCATGTATTGGTAACAATTTAGTCTAGGTTCAAACAACATTTGGGCTCAGTGCACATTCCAGGAAACATAACTGATGTATGTGACTAGTGTTGCACTTCACAAACATAACAGGAGGAAATGCCCTCCACATCTCCAGAATTATGGTAGTTTATGCTTATCTACCTGAGGGCAAGATATGATAGAGGAAGAGAAGCTAAGCTCGGGGATATATAAGTTTATATGCTCTGGAGTAGGATTTATGAGTAAAACAGAGTAAATCCTGACAGAACTCCTTAAAGGGAATGTGTCATCAAAAATGACTTATTGTTTAACTCATGTTTTTATGTTAAACACATTTTTTTAAGAATTTTTGGTTATGTTTTTTTCAATTTTCCATATCACTTTCAATATTTTTTTAATAATTCTTAAGTCTTGCAGTTTTCACTTTGGCCACTAAGCCTAATAATTGTCTGACACTTCCTGTTCTGTACAGAAAGATTCTCAGTTGTCTGCTCATTATCAGCACAAAGAGGGCCAAACTGAAAGGAGACACCAGTGTGAATAGATAACACAGGAACCACCAGTCATAAGAGGAGATAGTCACAGCTCACCCTTTCACCTCCCTGCACACTGATTTCTTCCCAGGTCACAGAGCATGACTAGAAAACTCTCCTATAGAAGTGAATAGGACTGAGTCAGTCTTAAGTTTCCCATGTGCACGAAGCTACTGTAAAGTATCTCTGACTGCTGTTAAAGCAATGCAAACAAGGCCTAGTGGCCAAGGTGAAAACTGCAAGACCTAAGAATTATTAAAAACTATTGAAAGTGATATGAAAAATAAAAAAAAACAACCAAAAATTCTTAAAAAATTAGTTTAACATAAAAACGGGACTTAAACAGTGACTCATT
>JAODAL010021955.1:0-65815 GCA_025379985.1 Phyllomedusa bahiana
TCCGGCCAGCAGGGACGCGGACCGAAGGGGAGCGGGGGTCATGTGAGGAACGGGACGGTGAGCCACGGGGGCCCAGTGGGCCCCCGGGGCGGACCCGTCCCCCCCGGGGGACCCCCCCGCGGGGGACAGGGGTGGCCCCGGGGTCCTGGCCCGGGCCCGGGGCGCAACCCTTAAGCTATGTACCTTTGGGGGAAATTGGCACTTAAGGCATAGTTTTAAACCCGCAGTCGAAGTCCCAAGTGCCCGGGGAGAGGGGGACGCGAATAAAAAATCTGTTACTTAGAGTAGCCATTCATTTAGGGTTAAATAGTACCAGTTAAGGTTCAAGTTGCCTTTTGAACCTGTTCGGGGGTTGTCATCATGAAAAGCATGAAAAAAAGGCAGGCGGGGGCATTTATACCAGGCCTAAGTAGAAAGAGAGCAAGAGAATACTCACAATTGAGAGAAGAAATTGAGCAACTAGATAGAGAGCAAGTGAAGGAAAAAGGAAGAAGATAAAGAAAACAAATAAGGAGGAAACTCGACAGACAAACAGCTGTAACCGGGTTCATGGTGAACAGGGTATGGGGAAACCCCCTACACAAAAAGTAGAGGACTAAAAGGTGGTGCTGAAACGAAAAGAATGTAAGAAATGAATGTAAACCTTCTTTTTTTACTGATAATGGAAACTAACTAAACCTAGGTTTGGCGTGAAAAAAACCTTCCAAATCCCAACTCTTGTTCTGGGGTCCTTTTTCATCAGATGCCCTGAACTCCCAGACCACCAGCAGTCGGCCTCCAAAAACCATCGACGAACCTTTAACCCTTTGGTCCCTCGACCAGAAGAGCAATCCGAAAATAACAAAAAAATTTAAACACCCAAGGTAACCATGGGGTCTAGTAGTAAAACCTGAAGGGGGCCCCCTTCACCAAAAACCATATCAATAGTGTGTGATTTTTTAGGACAAAAAAGCTTTTTTATTTTTAAAGGGCCTCCATTTTTATTCACCTTATCTTGGTCTATAAATCGTTTGCATGCACTTATATACTGTTCCACTTCATCTCCCCTCAAGCTTAGGCGATTTCTTTCCCCTATCTAGGTAAGGGGACCATTATCTAATAGGCCCCATAGCAGCATTTTTCCTTGTAGTTACACCCATGTTCTTTTAAAAAGGTCCCATCCCAAAAACATAAATGCATCATAGACAAATATTATTTTCTGTAGATGTGAATACATTATTTGTATATGAACATATATATACATGGCATATGTGAATGCAAAGGAACCTGAGGTATAGTTTTTAAACTAAAGTGTTCAGGAACATTTATACCAGAGCCATGTAACATGGGTTTTTTTTTTCTTTTTCATAAATTACCAAGTGGCAGGTGGCCATTTGGTCCATTCCTGCATAGGGGTTTAGGTGCACTGCAACCCCTTTTTTACTTTTAATTTTTAAAAGGGGACCAAGGAAAGGTTTCCAATCACCTTTTCACCCTTTAATTGTGAATGGAGCATGGTTATGGGGCATGTAAAAATTGCTTTAAAGGGACTGTGTCATGAGAAAATGACCTGCTGCTTTAATGTTAAACACATTTCCCCCATATCACTTTATGGATCATACTTTGCTTACTCCATGATTTTGACCCTTCAGTGTTTTCCATGCCTTCCAGCAGGGCAATAGTGCCTCAGCACTCACATCCGACGCCCATTTCATTCCCTGGGGGAACTATTTAGCGCTGGCACGTGTTGCACTCAGGGCCTGAGTTTCTTGTGTGCATCTGTGGGATAGTGGGCCAGCCTCACTGTGTTTTCCAAGTAAAATCCCATGCATGACAGTTGTGAAATGTTTCTTTGTAATCTACTTTTTGGGCACAAGATGCCATGATGTTCAGTCTCCAGTATATGAGGGACATGATATAAGACTGGCACATGGCACCAGCCATTTTGAGAAGCTGCTGAGACTCAGAGGAGAACAGACAGAGACAGTAACTGAGCTATAAAGGAGCCAGGACTCAGAGTTGTTCCAGAGACAGCT
Organism: Phyllomedusa bahiana; assembly: GCA_025379985.1. Classification (NCBI taxonomy): domain Eukaryota; kingdom Metazoa; phylum Chordata; class Amphibia; order Anura; family Hylidae; genus Phyllomedusa; species Phyllomedusa bahiana. The sequence continues at coordinate 2,016 of JAODAL010021955.1, forward strand.
GAGAGCCTGACTGTCTATACAGACGCCATCACAGAGAGAGAGAGAGAGAGAGAGAGAGAGCACTCTTGGACAAGAAGGACAAGCTGCCAAGATAGAGAGGACTGTCTGCAGCCGGATCATCCACTTCATCCACAAGGATCTGCACCGGATGACAGGAATTGCCGGCCATCTTTAAGGTACCTCAGCGGATGCGTGCACGCCAACGAGCTCAGGACTGTGAGAAGGCCTGATATCAGTTTAGTTAGTTTAGGCTCAGTTACAGGCCAAAGGAGGGTTTCCCAAATACATCCTCCTGTTCAGGACTTGGAGAGTTTGATACCACACCGTTATCTACTTGAACCAGTTTGTGTCACATGTGTATTTTGGAGGGAAGTGGGCAGGTCCATCTTTTCTATTGGGCACACTAGGCAGTTGCCCAGGGGCCCCGCAAGTTTAGGGGCCCCAAGTGGTGTATTTATGTCCTAGGAATACAAAAAACATACCCTGGATCCCTTGGTTGGCTTTGCTTATTTAACTGTTTGTGTGTTTTTAGGACGTGCAAACCGTTAAAAACCATGGTGGAAAGGGAGCCACAGGCTCCCTGCCCTGCCAAACAGTGTTGTAGGCTGCTGGTGTCCAGACATAAGTGGCGTGATAATATGGGTGTGCTTGGGTGTGGCTAGAGGTAAGACCTAGTGTGATGTCATGTATTTCGACAGAGCCCACTGCAGTGCTCTGCCCAGGGGCCCATAATGCTGTTAAGATGTCTCTGGAAGTGGGTAAATCCATTAAAGCTATGTAAGCTACTGTGCTGCACCACGAGCCCCTGCAACCGACACCACACACAATTGTACCCGTTTGGGGCTTACAGTATTAAGAAGGTTTAAAGGGGGTTAATCGGCCTTTCCGAACCCCACAGTTAAGTAAAGTTACCAGGCATCCAGAGAGTAACTTCGGCGGCGCGCTGTGCAGCACCAGGGGCTCAGGAAAACGTATTTGTAAATTTGTGTTTGGGGGACCTGTTCACCATCTTGTTTCAGAAAATTCAGAAAAACAAACCATTGTTGAGCTTGTGTTGGAGTCGTGTCCTTCGTCCGTGACTTCGCTGTATTCCGGTAAACCTGCCCTCGGTACTCGGCTTACACATCCTCTGTCATTGCACGGTGATTCAAGCCATCTAGTTCCTGTACTCCTGCTGACCCAAGTCAGGTCTGTGTTTCCTGCCTGGTCTGGACTCCTGCAGGTCTTCTACTTCAAGTCCTGATGTTACCTGCAGTCCAAATCTCCAATTGTCTGGGATCCTGTCCTGGTGTCTGCATCCCGTCACATTCGCTGGCTGGTCCGGACTCCTGCATGTCAGTTACTTCAAGCCCGTTTTTCCAGTGTCCTGATCCTAGGCTTCTGTTGTTCCTGCTTACGCATTGGACTTTGTTGCCCCTCACATCCCTGACCGCAGTTGTAGAGTACTGACAGCCACATCCCCAAGACCCACTCCCCTATCGAGACGTTTTTATGGATTGTCTGCATTTTCCTGCGTGTTTCATCATTGCTTAAATAAAATCCTCTGAAAACTTTACAATCACCATTAATAGTTTAAATAGAGTGGCTTCTACAGTTTTTACTTTGGCCACTAGGTGTTTAATAGTCTGATACTTCCAATTCTGTAAAGAAAACTTTACAGCAGTCTCCTCATTTTCAGTTTCAGGCAGGATTACACTGAAAGGTACCATCAATGGATAGATAAACGGGGACCAAACCTCCAATAGGAGATGTCACAGCCCCCCCTCTCCCCCATCCCTGACAAGACTTCTTCCCAGGTCACAGAGCATGAAGATGACTAGAAAAGCCTCCTATAAAAGTCAGTGCTTTGTCCTATGTCCATGAAAAAGCCTATTTTATGGGAAACAGAAATAAAAAAAAGATAAAATAAAAAAACCGTAAGAAGAAAAGATTATATATCATATCTTTTTTTTAAAATAATAAAAAAAAAAAAAAGGTGTGATTCTCTTTAAGCTTGAAATCTTAAATTTAAAAGAAAAAGCAAACATGCAATAAAAAATTCACAAAAAAGTTTAAAGGGGGGACACAGCCCCAGAAAATCAGATCTTCTGATCATTACAGACAATTACATATAATAATTACTCTCAAGGGTCAATAAAGGGTAATGAGGGGCTCACCACATGTTCATCAAGACCGTTTAAATTTTCCATTTTGCCCTGTTTAAAAGGGATCTGAAATTTGCAGAAAAGCGGCTCATTATGCTATCCCCCTTCATTGCAGAGGTAGGCGTGGGGTTTTGTGCAATTTTAAAATGCAGTCGATTTAATTTTTTCTCTAAAAACTGATGATACTTTCAGTAACAAGCCTGATTCATTTGATTATTCAGGAGCTGTATTAATAACATTTTAAAAATACGGAGCTAATATTAAAGGGTCTCAATAAAATACTAGGATCAGCACTGTGACATGAAGAGTTGAGAGCAGTCGGATCTTCTAAAACAGGGGTGTCAAACTCGTTTTCCCCGGGGGCCACATCGGCCTCACAGCGTACCTTAAAGGGCCGACCTAATTTTAGAACTTTGTAAATTGTAACTTCCCTTTAACATTTAAAGGTTTTTTGGGGGAGAGTTTCTTTGTACAGTATTCCTGTTACAAACAGCCCTTTGATGGGAAAAAAAAGAAGGTGAGGCCCAGGGGGGAGGGGAGGCCCGGGGGGGAAGGCCCAGGGGGGAGGCAGGCCAGATGGTGGGGGGCCCAGAGGGAGGCAGGCCCGATGGTGGGAGGCCCAGAGAGGGAGGCAGGCCAATGGTGGGGGGCCACGGGGAGGCAGGCCCCGAGGGTGGGGGGCCCAGAGGGGGGGGGGAGGGCCGAGGGGGGGAGGGGCCCCCAGAGGGAGGCGGCCAGAGGGTGGAGGCCCAGAGGGGGGGGCAGGCCCGATGGTGGAGGCCCCCGAGGAAGGAGGGGCCGAGGGTGGGAGGGCCCCAGGGGGGGGCAGGCCAGATGGTGGAGGCCCCACAGAGGGGGGCAGGGGCCCGATGGGGGGTCCCCAGAGGGAGGGAGGGCGATTGGGGGGGGCCCAGAGGGAGGCAGGGGAGATGGTGGGAGCCCACAAGGAGGCAGGCAGATGGTGGAGGCCCCCAGGGGAGGCAGGGGAGATGGGGGAGGCCCCCCCCCGAGGGAGGCGGCCAGTGGGGGAGGGGCCCCCAGGGGGGGGGCAGGCCCCGATGGTGGAGGCCCACAGAGGGAGGCGGGCGATGGTGGAGGCCCCAGAGGGGGGGCAGGCCAGATGGGGGAGGCCCCCAGAGGGGGGGGCAGGCCAGATGGTGGAGGGGCCCCGGGGGGGGGGGGCAGGGGCCAGAAGGTGGAGCCCAGGGGGGGGGTGGGGCAGGGGGAAAAGGGGAGGGGCCCCGGGGGGGGAGGCACCAATGTGGAGGCCCAGGGGGGGGGGGGGCAGGGCCCAAGGTGGAGGCCCAGGGAGGGGGAGGCAGGCCAGATGGTGGGGGCCCGGGGGGGGGGGAGGAGGCCAATGGGGGGGGCCCAGGGGGGGGGAGGCAGGCCAGTGGGGGAGGCCAGGGAGGGGGGGGCAGGCAGTGGTGGAGGGGCCCCGGGGGGGGGAGGCAGGCCAGAGGGTGGAGGCCCAGGGAGGGGGGGGGGAAGGCCGATGGTGGAGGCCCCGAGAGGGAGGCCAGATGGTGGAGTCCCCCAGAGAGGGGAGGCAGGCCAGATGGGTGGGGGGGGCCCAGGGAGTGGGAGGCAGGCCAAGGGGGGAGGCCCCGGGAGGGGGGGGCAGGGGCCCGAGGGTTGGGGGGCCCAGGGGGGGGGGAGGGCAGGCCAATGGGGGGGGCCCCGAGAGGGAGGCAGGCCAGATGGGGAGGGGCCGAGAGGGAGGGAGGCCAATGGTGGAGGCCCAGAGGGGAGGAGGCCCGATGGTGGAGGCCCAAAGGGGAGGGGGGGATAGGGGGCAGAAGGTGGAGGCCCCCGGGGGGGGGAAGGGGGAGGCCAGTGGTGGAGGCCCAGAGGGGGGAGGCCAGATGGTGGAGGCCCAGGGAGGGGGAGGCAGGCAGATGGGGAGGCCCAGAGAGGGAGAAAAGGGGGTAGATGGGGGGGCCCCGGGAGGGGGGGGAGGCAGATTGGGGGGGGCCCAGAGGGGGAGGCAGGGGAGAGGGGGGGGCCCGAGGGAGAGGAGGCCAATGGGTGGAGGCCCAGGGAGGGAGATAGGGGGCTAGATGGTGGGGGCCAGGGAGGGGGGGGGGGGGGACCAGTTTGGGGGAGGGGCCCAAGGGGGAGGCAGGCCAATGGGGGAGGCCCAGAGGGGGAGGCAGGCCCGATGGGGGAGGCCCGAGAGGGGGCAGGCCCCGATGGTGGGGAGGCCCAAGAGGGAGTAGGGGGGTAGATGGTGGGGCCCCCGGGGGGGGGAGGAGGCCAAAGGTGGAGGCCCCGAGGGGGAGGGGGGCCAGATGGTGGGGCCCCGGGGGGGGGGAGGGGAGGCCAGAGGGGAGGGGAGGGAGTGGGGGGGTAGATGGTGGAGGCCCCGGGAGGGGGAAAGGAGGGGGCCCAAGGGTGGGGCCCGAGAGGGAGGCAGGGGCCCGATGGTGGGGGCCCGAGGGGGAGGCAGGCCAGATGGTGGGGGGGCCCAGGGGGGAGGCAGGCCCCAAAGGGTGGAGGCCCAGGGAGGGGAGGCGGCTAACTGTAAGACCTGGTGGGGAGGTGAGGACTAGCTGGTAAGGGGTCAGATGAAGCCACTTAAGCCTCATTTGGGGAAAGGTCCTCCGCAGGAGTAGGAAAACTTTGGTCAGGTAGGAGCCCTCTGCTCAGCGCCTGCCAGGCCTGCGGGGGGGGGGGTGGAGATGAGCAGGCGGGGCCCGGCAATCATGCTCTTTCCTGGCATGGAGCTGCCGGGCCCCGCCCCCCTGAGCCAAATGAGCTGCCCGGCCCCCCCCCTGAGTCACTGACTGGCTGCCCATGCTGTTTCTCCCCTCACTGAGAGAAGAGCCCCTGCGGGCACAGCCCCGCAACAAGTGCGGGGGGATAAAACAAGGGGAACGGGCCGGATTCGGGGCCCCCGGGGCCCTTTTTTTGACACCTGTGTTTTTAAAATCCATTTTTTTTAAAAGGCATCTTTAAAAAAAAACACAGCAAAATTTGCGGAACATACATGGAAGCAGGGGGCCACAAAATGGGGGGGGGGGGATGGCTTGGGGGGATGGTTTCAGGTCAATACCCTTTACTCATGGGGGTTTTTCCAAGAAGTGAGTTCCCTTTCCTAAAGGCTGATATCCCTTTTGAGGGTGAAAAAAAGGGGGCGTTGTGTTTCTGTTTTTTAAAAAAAAAAAACGGTACCTCCTCGTGATTCTACTCCCCTCCCAAGCACTTTTTCCCATACTCAGTCTCTGGTTTTTAGCAAACATGTTTTGTAATCCCCCAGAGGGGAAAAAGCAAGTATATGATTTTTTTTTTCTCCCCTTTTTTCCTTCATGAAAATGCAAGGGGGGAGGGGGGGTTTAGCAGAGAGCAGGGGGTTCAGATATAGATAATTTTTATTAAAACCCGTGGTTCTCTTTTTACAAAAAAAATACAAAATCTTTTTCCCCCCTCCTTCAAAGCTTTTTATGTTTTCCCCCATCAGATAAGAAGTGCAAACAACGCAAGACGGCCGTCAGTCCTGTCAGTCCCGGGCGTGTCAATGTAAACGTCAGGAAACCAAGGGGATTTGTTTTTTTAGATTCAGAGGCTTTTAAAATTCTTTTTATGGGGGGCTATATTTAAAAATTAAATATTTATTATATAATATGATTAAATAACCCTTTTGTATGAACCCCCCGTCAACATTTTGATGGGCAAAACCCTTAAAAGCAAAAGATGGGGATTCACATGGGCTTATTTATATGGCAGCCGAATTTTTTTAATGTGCGATGCTTTTAGGAGGGTTTTATCACATCTGCACTATTCTAACAAAAGTCAGGCTTTTAAAACTCAGATTTTGATTTTAAAATTAAAATTACGTCTGTATTTTACTCATTGTACTATCTGAAAATATGAATGTAAAAACATTGCAACAAAACAGTATGGGGGACATGTATGAACAGCGCTTCGCCAGAAGTCTGCCGTATTTTCAGCCAGACATTAGGCGCAGCCCCGTTCGCTTCACTGAAATGCCTCCTGAACGCCATTATCAGGCACTTTACAGAGCACAAGCGGCACTTTGTAATGCGCTTGATTTCGGGGGGCGTGCGGGAGGTGAGGCGCAATAGAACCGTTTGAAACTATAGATTTATAGCTTCGCTACGGCATTTCTAGGCACATTACTGCTGGAACAGGTAAACCAATTTCAAAGTGGTATACCTGAGCCAGAAATGTTGTCCTAGCGCTAGAATGCGTCTGATATATGACCTGATGTAGAGCGGGTTCATAAATTAACTACTACTTTAGATACAAGCGCCAGGTGTTTCAGGGAACAAGCTGCACAAAGATCTTCTGCTGCAATCCTCTAATAGAAATAAAAAGTGTATATATATAAAAAAGAGACGATCGAGCTCTGTTTGCTGTATAAGGTGCCAACTTAATCACAAGCAGTACCCAAATAATCAAATTCCAAAATATGAACCCCCATGCAAAAAAGTATAAAAACGTTATAAAAACACCTGTAACAGTGCAAATGCTTCCCCAGAGATTCTCACTGGATGCTCACATCAGCCAGGAATCTCGCACTAATCCAGGTTTCTGTCCACTTCAATCTTCAGTTGGGGGGATTTGTCAGAAATAATATATAAAAACATACAAACGTGTGGTGTGTTCACCACTAAAACGCTCCGGCAGGCAGCGTGCGGGATCCACACATACAGGCTAACAGACTAGAGTGAGTCACTAAGGGGTGTTAGCTAACGAAAGCCGAGCAGGCATACAAGACCTACGCGTTTCAGAGAATAACGATCTCCTTCATCAGGGTCTGATGTGGCCCTATATGTCTTTTTATAGTGGTCATGAATAGGGCCACCTTTTTACAATACTGTAGAACAGGGTTGCACAACATACGACCTGCAAGCCATTTGTGGCCTGCCACAGGATTTCTAGCAGCTTGCAAACCAAACCACAAAGGGGGTGCTTGTGTAACCATGCCCAAATATGGCCATTCCCTGGTGTTCCAGTCATTTTCCTAATCAGCCCGGGGACAGTTTCATTTGATCCGGGTACATTCCTAGGCAGTTATAGCCCCCAACGTCTGCCAAGTTGTGCAGGTCTGCTGTAGAATAAGGATGGGTTCTGGTATACAGTGGAGGCATTCATCAGGACATATTCCTCCAAAGTATACCCCCAAAATATGTTACTCTATAGCTGTATATTGTCTATGTCCACACATGCTCATGGTGGTAAAAAAAAATGTGTGCTGCATCACTTACATAAAACGTTTTTGTGGTGGCCCACTGTTCAGGAATGCACAGTCAAATGCACTTTCCTATTTAGTAAATGAAAAGGTATCGAAACTCCTACCACCCCTCTTTTGTATTTGTTGAATGAATAAGAACCTATGGCTGTGACCTTTCCCGGCATATTCAACCAACATGTTCCAATAAAGTGATGTGAACAGTGTTAGTTTTAATGGGTCTCTTTTGCTGTTTTGGAGTGGATGCACAATTTCCCTAATACGAAGTTCCTGCAGTCAAAAAGATCTCCCCTTATTATATGGTCCCCAGGCTCTGGGTAGCTTGAAAAAATAATAAAGTCACGGTAACGAAGTGGACAATGCAGGTGTGGATCCGCTGGATCACCGCGAGAGATGGTGTAGACTACATCATGGAGCGGAGTTTAAGGAGCCCCCCGGTATTCACCAGACCCCGCAACAAGGTGGGATAAACTCGCTATCCCTGATATGGTCACTCATGGTGAAAGCTAAGATGCCAGGCGTAGAACTGTGGGAGCAGGCAAAGGTGGTAGGTCTCAGGCAGGTGCAACAGATGACAGTAGTAGTGCAATAGGCAGGTAGTAGACTGGCACAGCAACAAGTACAACAGCAGGTGTCACAGGAACCAGGTAACAGCAAATAACATTCAGGAAAACAAACTTACACAGAGCACAGGCAAGAAGTTGTTTAAGTCCCTGGTGGTGGTCAGCCATTGACCAGTAAATTAGGTGCTGGCCCTTTAAATCTGAGAGAGCCAGTGCACGCGCGCCTTAGGGGGGTGTGCACATGTGCTGGTCACAACCAGGAGTCGGGAGCAGAGCAGGAGCTTGGAGAGGTGAGTAAATGCCTGCAGGGGGTCAAAGGCAGGACTGCTGACACGAGCACGCCCACAGTCCTGAGCGTGCATCATGACACATAGGTGTATTCCCATTTCCCTGATTAGCATTAAACATGTAGGCAAAAATACATACTATTACTAAGCACATTGCTGTTCTGATTTTGCTTTCCTAGGTCACTGACCGACCACCTTTCTCTGCTCTAGCAGCTCTGCCCAAGGTGGTGACATCACTTCCTGCTGTTTGTTATCAGCAGACTCAACTAGGAATAGCAGAGCTGATGTGTCAGTGAGCCTGAAGCTGGCTGTAGCTCTTTGAAACAGCATACTGAGACGACCCCTTTTAACACACAGTCTGTTATGGTACTGTAGTGCTAAGAGATTTATTGTCAGTATCTCTTTAAGAATAATAGATCTTAAGCTGTAATTTCCTAGCTTCTTGTAGATGTGTACTGAGAATCAGTGCATATTGACAAAGAGGTTTGTTATCAGGGTCTCTCACATGACTTTTTTGGGTGGGAAAAGTTGTACCGAGTGCCACATAGCTCTGTGCTGGTGTAAACAATTACAACCCAGCGATGTTTAGGAGAAATCATGGGAATCCAGGTGTTCTAGTTCAGGGTTGTTCAGCATCAAGTCATGGGTTTTTTCCAGTGCCAGGTTAAACTCTTAAGAACTGGCCATTCGAAGGAGGGAAGCCTTATACTGGAAAAGTACTGAACTGTCAGCTTGCGTAACCATTTGGGGTTACCAGGCATTTGGCAAGTAAGATATAAGCAGAAAAGTTTGCTGCGAAGTTAGAAGTAGCTTGGACCTGTGGGCTATAGAGGGGACGCCTCGCCCCCCACAGTGGATCCCAGGTAGAAAACTCCATCTTGCTGGCCCCCCTTTTCCCAGCTGAAGTTACAGATAGATGAAGCTGATAAGATGCCTGGTGAAGCTTGGACCTGTATTTGGGGGCACCCGTGCACGGTGTTGATCTCAGGATTATCTCTCTATCTTCGCTGGTCCGTGTTTACTAGTTGATGCCAATAGATGATGCTTATAAGATGCCTCATGAAGCTTTGACCCATATATAGATGTGATGTAAGTATTTGTAATCCATATTATGCGTGCTTTGCCTTTGTAACCAATATTATGTGTGCCTTGCCTATAATCTATGTTATGCAAAAGTATACACAATATCACACTATCTTCTTGTAGTTTTATGTAATCATTGAGTTACTCATATAATAAAGTAAATAAAGCATTGGATGTTGCCTTCATTAAAGCCGTATCGGACCCCCACAAATAGTTGGCAAAACAGGTACATACATTTTCCCTATTTTATAGGTCATGTTAAGTTAGGCATTATATGAAAAGATATTATAATCTCTGGATGTTAACTACAGAAAGGTTTTTATGGGACTTTCCAGGGCGAGGTTTACTCAGTTGGTGCCCAAAAGCCCAACCCTGAAATAGTAACCACGTGTTTTTATGCAAAAACTTTTATAGGTGTTTTAAAGAATAAAACAAAATTACTGTATTACTTCCCAAAAGAATTTGTCTATCTTGTCTACACTTTTCGCTCAGTTAACCACTTAAATTCAATATCTTTGGAGCACACGCTGTTTGGAAAGTGTTTTGTACCCATTTCTAACTCCTAAAGAAACAGGCACATTGTTCACATTGATAAACATCCAGCATTCTTATTACTTTCAGTTTATTAAATAGTCAATTACATTCCATGATTGCTTTTATTATAACATCTCACTGCTTTATACCAAATAGAGAAGTCTGGAAATAGATATTGCAAACTGTGCAAATTACATGCCATCTGTTTGTAGTGGTGCATACAATTCTGTTATAATGTTGTGGTAATTTCAATACTAGACCATAGAGAACCTGACTATATAGGTACAGGACAAATACAGTACAGTCAATTGTGTAAGAAGCATGTAATTGGGGTTCCCAACTGGTTCACCTTTAAATGAAGACAATCACAGAGAAAGTTCAGTTCAAGGTAACTTTACTGTACCCTGTGGTCAGGGACGTAACTAGAGAAGCCTGGGCCCCATAACAAACTTTTGGATGGGGCCCGCCTCCTCGACCACGAACATATACTGGGACAAGCAGTTACTAGATAATGCAAGGGACCTTACCTCACCATACATATCACCATCATAAAATCCCACTATACCAAGACCAAAATTACCAATAACGCTACTACATAAGGACCTGATTATACTGCCAGAACACGACCACAAATTACCATCACATAGTGACTGAATAATACCGCTATACAATCACTGAATAAAGATCAATATATAAAGACCAATATTACTGCCATATAGTGGTAGGTATCAGTGTACACAGGTGCATTACAGACTTTATACTGCCACCATACAGTGACCATATAGTTGTAGATACCTGTGTATGCAGGCTCTGCTGACATATGAGTGATTAAAGTGCACTTACATCTTGTGACTCACATGTGACGTTTCTCTACCGAGTCGTTGACTTTCTCTTTTTGTTCTGCATCCGGTCCCGACCACCATGATGACTTCTCCTGGCCACTCATACCTGCAGATTTGGACACAAATATCTTAGAATCCTCACTTTTCCAGCACCTCACTCCCTGCCCCCCCACCTCTGTACAAACTTCTCAGGGGTGGCAGAGGAGTAACGGCCATAGCTTAGAGGCACAGTCTCCTAGAGGGAATGGGAGGAACAGAGGATTCACCCACTTGAGATTTTGTTACAGCTATGGCCTGTAACCCTCAGAATCATATTACCAGGTAAGTAGACCCCATTAGATAGGTTGGTATGCCCTAGGTAGGTAGGTTGGTAGGCTCCAGGTCGGTAGGCAGGCAGTACATAGGCCCCAGATAGTAGGCAGTACATTGGCCTCAGGTAGGTATGTAGATTGGTCCTAGGCAGGTAGGCAGTAGTTAGGCAGGTCTGTTAGGTAGGTAGACTACAGGTAGGTAGGTAGATTGTCCCTAGGTAGGCAGTAGTTAGGCCGCAGCTAGGTAGGCAGTCCCAAGGTAGGTAGGTAGGCTGTAGGTAGGCCCCAGGTAGCTAAGTAGGCAGTAGGTGGGCCACAGTTAGACTGTAGGGGGCCACTGGTAACTAGGTAGATAGGCTAAAAGTGGGGCCCAAATAGGTAGGTAGGTAAATAGGCTATGCGGCACCCACTTAGGCAGGCAGGGTTTAGGTAGGCTACAGGGGGTCCCAGATAGGCAAGGTTTAGGTAGGCTATAGGGTCCCTATATAGGCAGGCAGGGTTTAAGAAGGCTATATAGGTCCCAAGATTGATAGGCAGACAGTGGTTAGGTAGGGTATAGGGGCCTATATAGGTAGGCTGGGCTTATGTAAGCTACAGAGTCCCATATAGGGGCAGGGTTTAGGTAGCTGTAGTGGCCCCATGCAGGCAGGGTTTAGGTAGAGTATAGGGCCCCACATTGATAGGCAGTCAGAGATTAGATAGCTATAGGTCCCCATATAGGCAGGCATTAAGGATTTAGGTAGAGTATAGGGCCCCATATAGACAGGCAAAGTTTAAGTAGCTATAGGGCCTCATATAGGTAGGTAGGCAGGGTTCAGGTAGCTATAGGGGGAATATATGTAGGTAGACAGGATATAGTTAGCTTTAGGGACCATATATGTGGGCAGACAGAATTTAGGGTAGGCTATAGGGGCCATACATAAGTAGGCAGGGCGTAGACAGGCTTCATTAATGTTAAAAAAATAAGAAATCACTTACGCACCTATCCCACGATCGCTCCATGCAACCAGCTCAGCTCCCGGCCAGTCTCTGTGATTGGCATGGGAGGCGCAATGATGTGACATCATCGCACTGCCCTTGTCAGCACTGTGGGCTGGCACCTGGTAGTGCTAAGAACGGGCAGTTCTGCCTTTGACCACTTGGGACAGAGGGCCCGGGTATTCAGAGGCAGGATGCGCCGAGCCCTGCACCTCCACCCCACCAGAAGTGAACTGTTATGTTCATTGCTGGCAGGCGTAGGAGCAAACTACCAGGGTGGCAGAAGCACTAGCAGCTGCCACGGGGCCCAGGCCTCCTAAGGACCCTGGCCTTGTGGCAGCTACTACGTCTGCTACCCCGGTAGTTACGCCCCTGCTTATGGTACAGCAAGCTTGGAGGTAACAAAACTCAGATGAGGCACTAAGGGTGACATATCAGAAAAGAGGAGCCTCCACGCCAGTTTTAAGGCGCAATAAATGAGTGTATAGTGCGCCTGAATGAATGAACCTGTCAAATCTGGTGTCTGGTACACCTTGCATAGTATAATTGATGTACCCAGGCACATAGCATATCATTGCTAGCATATTTGTTGCGCCTACTTTAGGCACCTTCAAATGTGTTGTGCCTGCCATGAAATGCGCCTAGCTTTGGTGTAGTCCAGTTCATTTATATAGAGAATAGGGCGGCAATAGTTTTTTTGTGCAAAATACACCAAAAAAAATGGCACAGTGCTAATGGGACATGTTGCCCTAAGTCTTGACAGTTACAGTTAATACAAGGTAGTGCTATTACATAATGTTACAGAACATTAATTAAACAGGATAAAAACCTGAGTCTCTACTAACGCCACAAAAGTCCCACCTCCAGAACTCTATTATTTCACTCAGAGATCAACCTGCAATGTACTTTCTAATGTTCTCTATTACCCCAGGCCCTGCTCCAAAGGCTTCATTACACCATACTTTTCAGTTCTTTTTTTATGGGGGTCTCCCAGAAACTGACATCCAAAATGAGCATTCCTGAGTGGATTGGGGATGTTTACAGATGGATTGTGGGCATTTCAGTGGCAGGGACATGGTCTCTGAGATTTAAAATATGCACTACACCACCCCTTCCACTTACCATTTAGTTCCATGCGCTTAAGAGCCAAACTGTACAGATGGCATCTCAAGCCTCAAAGTATCTAGGTGTCGTCTACAGCTTGCTACCTGTCCCCAGTGAGCTGGTTTCTATTAAACCACCCCTAATGAAACCAACTGCAGCTTCCCCTAGGTAGAAGCTTAACACATACTCACCCCCTGTTTTTTCTCCAAGCTGACATCCTTTTAGCAACCTCAGCAGACACCCAGGCCCCACATGTGGCGTCCAACCCAGAGACAACTGTACAATGAGCAAACAGTCCATCGCTGGCTAACCAGATAAAAAAGCCAACACCAGTTTTTAGATCACTGCTGGTTTTCCACTAATAAAGCCCTTGATTACTTGCATCAGGAGTGCTTGAGACAACACATGATGTGAAATGTGTACTTTTGTGAGGGATTCTATTCAGGAGGTTAAGGCTATGTTCAAACGGCTTATTTGCGGGGCATAATTACGCCCCGCAATTACGCCGTGTGGACGGGGGCGGAGCGGGGGCAGGAGCGGGAGGCCGGCACCCCGCCGGCCAATAGACTATCATTACTAGCGGCGCGTATACGCTCTATGAGAATTGTGGATTACCATAATGACTGGGACGTATTCCAGCCGTAATTCGCGCAGTACAGCGCGTAATTACGGACTGAAATACTTCCCATTTTAAGCCGTGTGAACATAGCCTTAATAAAGCTGGGTTCACATGTGGTAGCAGTTGCATGCAGACAAAATTACATCCCCTTTTGGCGGTCGATGACAACATGAATTTGCAGGTGATATCACAGCTTCATAATAATAATAATAATAATAATAATAATCTTTATTTATATAGCGCCAACATATTCCGCAGCACTTTACAATTTGGAGGGTGTAGGTACAGACAAAAGAAATATATTGCACAATGAAAAGCTGCTTACAGATGAGACACAAGGTGAGAGGGCAAACTTTTATGGTCATGAGCATCCACACGTGTGCATTGCTTTGTCTGCATGCGACTGTCGACATGTTTCATCCATTCCCAATATGGGAAGTACGTGTGTGTCACAATGTTGAGATGGGCATAAAGAGCAGGCTCAAGAGCTAAACCCACTCCATGCACAGAAGGTGTCGGCTGTTAGTTACAATTGATTCCCACGGTCAGCAGCCAGGATTGTGTTTCAAGATTGTACAAAACACCTGTACTGGCCTGGATTGTGGTGCAATTCCTTGTCAGCCGCCACAGTTCCAGCATTGCTTGAGCTCCAGTGTTCCTCACTTGTCTTCAGGCAGAGACAGTTGGGTACAAGTTGTTGTTTTTTTTTTCCATTTTACCACAGGTCTGACTAGTATACATGGATTTCCTAAAATTTCAGAAAACCCTTTAAACTACTTACATGCCATGGTCAGCATGAGCAACAGTATCTGTGCTGGCATATAGAACAGTACTATGGTACAATTGCATTTCTTTTCACATTGCACCCCACAATTTTCTTATGGGGCATGGCTAGGGCCCCATAAAATCCAGGTCCTGGGCCCTCTGTGTTCCGTTTTGCTCAGTAGGGCTGGGTTCACTCAGTATTTTTTACGCCACATCATGAACTGCGGCATGTATTTTTACAGAGAAAAAAAGCATGTTTTTGTCACTTATTTTCCGTGTACTCCACACAGATTCTGTCTATCACGTCAGCAGTCACTGTATAATGAAAGTCAGCAAAGACAAAATTGCCTTTTCAAAACCACTCATTTATGTATGATAGTGCTACCTCTAACCAATACAGTCACCAAATAATACACTTATACATGGAGCAAATATACCATCCATATTACCGTCATACTGTTACTAAAAAAAATACCACAACAGAAAGACCATCCATTCCAATTCTACCACTACTGAAGGCCTAAATAATACTGTCAGACCATGACCACATGCGAGCACCACATAGTGGCTACTAGTAGTACACAGGCTCTGCACACATAAAAGTGATTACAGTGTAGTTACAGACAGTGACTCACCGGTGATGTCTTTCCTGATCGGAATGGTTGTCTTTCCCCTGTTTTTTTCCTTTCAGCCCAGATCGCCATGATGACTTTTCCCGGCCACGACTCGTCTCTGCAGAATTTACCACACACATCGTAGAATCCTCACTTTTCCAGCAGCTTCTTACCCAATCCCTATGTCTGTACAGACTCGTCATGGGGGGGATAGGCAGAGGTGGGGGTTTATGGGATAAGTGGGGGCTGTATTTTGAACAAGGGGGAGGTACATGCCACAGCTAACAGGCCCAATTTCCTAGGGAAAGAGAACCAACCCCCTAAAGGTTGTGTTGCAGCTGTGACCCATACCCCCAGGATCATATTGGGCGGTCTGAACTTCGTCCCCTGCACACATAAAAGATTAACCAGAGCAATGACCTTTAGGGGGTGCATTAAACAGAATTAAGAATTGTCATATTTTTTCTAGTGTTTATACTGAATAAGTATATGGGCTCCCCAGTAAGCAGGAAGGCATAAAGGCCCCCTTGGTCAGTAGGTAGCTATATAGACCCCCTTCTTAGATAGGCATTCGTGTATTCTAATTAGTTAGGTAATTCTGAAAATTCCCCTCCCTAGGAAGCTCTATAAATGACCCTCTTAAGCTAGATAGGTATATAAGGGCCCCTCCTTAGGTAGCTGTATGTGTCCCTCTTTAGTGACATAAGTGCCCCTCTTTAGATAGGTATATAAGTATCCTTCCTTAAGTAAGTATTTAAGTTCTCCTCTTTAGGTGGGTATATAAGTGTCCCTCCTTAGTTAGTTGTATAGGTGCCCGTATTTAAGTAGGTATATAAGTGCCCCTCCTTAGGTAGATGTATAAGTGCCCCTCTTTAGATAGCTATAAAAGTGCCTTAACTTAGGTAGCTGTATAAGTGCCCCTCTTTAGCTATGTATATAAGTGTCCCTCTTTAGGTAGCTTTATAAGTGCCCCTCCTTAGGTAGCTGTGTGTCCCTCTTTAGGTAGGTAGGTTTACAGGCCTCCAATGAAAAAATAATAACAGTAACAATACTCACCTTTCTCCGTTCCCCTGCCAAGCGCCTTGCTTTTCTGTCCGACACTGGCGATGTGACAGGGATACTCCTAGGCCGCGCAACCTAAGCAAAGTGACTAGGCTTTGTGGTCTAGGAGAGGCAGCAGAGTGATGAAGTCACTTAATCGCGCCCTGCCTAGTTTACTGTTACGGTCCCGCAACAGTAGTTTTCAACTGTATGTGTGTCCAGAGGACATGCATACAATTGAGGAGGTCCGCCGGTGCTCCGGTGCAGGCCAGGTGCGGGGCGCCAGCAGTTTTATAATGAAATGCTCCTGATTATATGGTTCCTTCAATGGTACCATTAAAAAATACAACTTGCCATGATAGAAAGAAGCTCTCATAAGGCTATGGAAAAATAAAAAGTTATGGATCTTGGGATGCAGAAATAAAGAAAATTACTCATCATAGTCAAAGCTCACTGCAGGTTAAAGCATACATTCTTAGGGCGACATGTATGATCGGGCTTTTCGCCTGTTTTTTGGCGTATCCTGCGCCTCCCCAGCCTGAATCCGCTGTCGGACGCGGGGATGCAGTGTTAGGCGCAGCGTTCGCCACTTTCGGCTGCCCCCCGCATAAAGGGGCGGGCAGTGGGCGCGGTGTGGGCGCAGGGTAGGCGTTCCGGGGCGGGACGCGGCGCGCTCGAAAACTCCGAGGCATGTACGATCGCGAGTCGACAAAGTGCGGTGCATTGCAGCGCTCGGCAGCTCCGACAGGCAGACCTAGTTTATTTTGGTCTAAATGCTCCGGCGGCGGCGAAGTGAAGCGAGAACGGAACATGCGAGGAATCATATAGATCGCATCAGACATCTCGACGCTCCGCTCCGTGCGGCATGGAGTATTATTCCAAAAAATCGCCTTTATAAAGGCGGAAAACATTGTCAGAAAAGAGCTTAAACCTCAAAAATAAAAAATACATAAAAAAAACACTTTCCAAAAATCTAGAACGGCGCAATATCAAGAATTAGGATATTGGAAATTGCCGGGAAATACAGTAATTCAAATTCTGAAAGCGCTTCTCATGTTTATTTCTTTATTTTCGTTAGCCAAGGATCAATAGTATTGGTGTAACGAAAATAAAGAAATACAAATGATTTTAGTGAATTTTTTTTTTCTTTACCCCCCATATTATTATTCGTTTTATATACACATCGGGACAACTTCTGTACTCTTATCATTTGATTTCGGCCATGTACAGTTTTATTTCAGATTGCATTAGAAAACCCATAGGAGCATCGCTCGCTCTTCCATTGGTCCAAATAACCGCGCCTCTTTTAACTTAGTCAATCACAGAGCTCGCTCTGAATTTCTTTTCCCCATAGAACTCTATGAGAAAGTAGCTCGCGCTCTGATTGGCTAAGCTGGACGAGCACCCGCCGCTTCGACCAATCAGCTCTTTTCTGCATTTTTACTGTATTTTTAACTGTCCCGCCTTTGAATATGATTGGTCAATATTTCTCTTATTTAAATGGGTCCTGCCGCCCTTTCTGATTGGTCAATACTCTCCATAGGTTAAAATGGGCCACGTCCCCTATTTGTTGGGCGGGTTTTTTGCCGACCAATCAAAGAGCGTAAACAATTTGAATTACGTTTTTTTCCGGAAAATTCTCTCATTGAAATTTCCCTATGTAGCCCCGGGGTTTGGGACAAAAAATTTTGGGGGTTTTAACTGCTTTATTTTTAGGAAGGTTTCGCTCTTTTCTGATAATGTTTTTACATTTAAATAAAAAGTTTTTTTTTCAACACCATGCCGCAGGGGGCGGACGCCGAGTTTGCTTGCGCCGATTCCCCCATAACACATGGGAAGTAGCTTGCGTCTGTTTGGGGTGGTACCAAGCCCCCCCTAGCTCACCAATCGTCTTTTCTTTTTTTTTCTGTATTTTGACCTGCCCCTTTATTTTGTTTGGTTAAAATTTCCATGGATAAATGGGCCCCCCTTCGCCCCAAATTTGAGTTGGGGGCTTTGCCGACCCAGAGAGCTTAAAACAATTTGAATTACTGTTTTTTTCCCGGAAATTTCTTCTTTTTGAAATTCCTTATGTAGGCGGATTCGGCACAAACGCTTGTTGGGGATTTGACTGATTTATTTAAGAAGGTTTTGCTCTTTCACAATGATATTTTACACTTAATAAAAAAGATTTTTTTAAAAATATCCAGCCCAACGGCCTGAGACCAAATTTCTTTCGCCGACCTTCCATAACACAATGGGGCAAGTAGCTCGCGCCTTTGGTATCCCCCAACCCCCGCTAGCTCAACAATCACTCTTTTTAGCATTTTTACTGTTTTTTAAAGTCCCGCCTTGATTTTTAATTTCAAAATTCTCCTAGGCATAATGGGTCCCCGTGTCCCATTCTGATTTGGGAGATAGCCAAGCCCCCCAGCTCACAATCAGCTCTTTTCTCATTTTTCTGATTTTTTAAAATGTCCCCCCCTTTGATTTTGATTGGTCAAAAATTTCTCCATGGTTTTAAAAAGGGTTTCACGTCACTCCATTTGTTGGCCGGTTTTTTGCCGGGCCCTGAGAAAACTTTCAGTTTTGAAACTGTTTTCCCGGCCCAAATTTCCCCAAAATCCTAATTCTTTATATTGGCGTTTCTAGATTTTTGGAAAATGATTTTTTTTTAATTATTTTTTATTTTTGAGGTTGAGTTTTCTGGAATGTTTTCCGCCTTTTAAAGGGGTTTTTTTTTTCTACTCCGCAACGGACTGTTTTAAGATTTCTCGTTGTTTTTTCCCGCCTTCTCGAATCAACACATCTTCGGCGCAGTCCCGCACACTGCCCCGTACACTGGCGATGCCGGCTGACTTTTTTCCCCGCATGTATGAGCGCAACCACCTGGGCAGCGAATCCATAGGCCAGCGCCGCACTGCGCCTAAGGTCCCGCACTGCCTCTAACACAGGCGAGGCCCGGCGGACTTTACATAGTATGTATGAGCGCGCCCCAGCGCCGACATAAATCAGGCGCAAATTTCGCCGGAAAACCGGCGGAAAGGTGCGCCCCGACGTGGCGAGATTCATACATGTCGCCCTTAGTCTTCGTATTGTAAGGTAGATTATAAGTTTTATCCCTATCGCACTGCTATATGGGACGCAGTGGTTGCAGTTGCAACCGGCCCCTTAACTGCCACACTAATACTGCCTCTCCTTGTAATAACTGGGCAGAGCAACTTGATCACTCTGCATGATCATAGAGAAAACTGTGTAGCCATTCTGCACACATATTACTGCTGCAAATCCTTCTCTATACCTCCAAGTACTCTGCTCTATGATAAGTTCCGGGATGAAGTAAGGACCAGGACAAAGCTGGTGCCTGGAGAAGTAAATAACCACTGGACCCCAGGATTCAGCATTAACTCTTTCAATGCTCTCTACAACTAATGCCTAAATTGACTTCTTCACTACCCTAGACCACCTGAGAACTTTACACATGAAATTTCGAGATCAACCCCTCAATATCCCTTGACCACCAGGGATCTTTCCATGACCCCCCTCATTGTCTGAAACCGCTAGGTTTACTGGCATAACCCATAAACTGCACTAGACCACAAGGGATTTAAGATTAACCTCGTTCTAGTGCTCCCCCCGGATGGCGGGGGGCACTAAACCTACAAAGCTACAGATTTATAGTTTCAGTACGGCATTTCTAGGCCCATTACTGCTGGAACAGGTAAACCACTTTCAAAGTGGTTTAACTGAGCAAGAATTGACGTTTATGCACTAGAATGCGCCTGATTTATGACCTGCTTTAAACGCCAAAAATCATACATGCCGCCCATAGTGTGTATTTTAGTTAACTTCAAGTTGGAAAAGTGTTTAATACAATTTATTTCAGGGGCACAGCTTATGGCATCATAATACACAGGAGGCGGAGTGGGCGGAGTGGTTGTTTTTAGGGGGCAATTTGTGTATCGCTGTGAGGTTTGTCACTTGTTATAGAGGCTAAGGATCTGCAGCAAAAGTGAGGAGCCAAAAGATGTCTCTGCAAAGGAAAGACTTGGCTAAAAGAAATTCTGATTACAGGACCAGATGGAGAAAATAAAGTAAAGATTCCAGAGACGGCATCAACCAGTTAAAAATATACAATAACTCCTTAAAAGGCAAAATATTACAGTATTACAGAATAAATGTCACTTCATTCATATAATCATTTGACCGTCACCATTAAACCAGTAAAAAAATAAGACCTAATTAAAAGCACAATACATGATGGTCTGTGAAGTAGGAATATATGAATGGGTATAATATGTACTAATTTATTAACAATTATGTCAATCCTAAGTACATAAATTCACTAATAATGAAAAAAATAGTAAGATCATACCCATAAAATTCTAACTACACCAATCAATCATTATCACAGCAGCGTTCCCTGAGCTCATATTAGAACAGTACCAGATACCCTGACATACATTTTGCTGCCAGCTTTCTCAAGGGGCTGAGAAGACGTCACAGAGAGGATGTCACCTGTGAGTCACTAAACATCATTATGTATTCTGTGTCTCACTGTTTCCCATTAGTACTGTGTTCTCTTGTCAGTTCTGTAGCCTTTTTGATTTGTAAAACAGCAATATCCAGCATACCCTTACCATTGTTAGGTCAAACTGGGAGCTGTAGTTTCACATGATACAAATTTCTGTAGTACACAACACCCTGCCTAGGGAATAGGTATATTTAATTATTTAAGTAAGAATAATTTTCCATAGCATACTACACACCATGCGCTAACCTACTCAAGGGATTCTGACATTAACTCTTTAACTGCCCTGGAACACCAAAAACATTGATATAGACCCTTTTATTTCCTTAGATCACCAGAGATGCTAACAAGTTTTCTGCTTTACAACACCAGGGATAAAGACCTTAACCTCTGTACTGCCCTGGACCACCAACAATGCAGACCATATACCTTTTCTGCATTAGACCTGGATACTTCTAAATACTAGTTCCGTGCTCCGGATTTAGGTTGGGCTAACTCACTGAACTGGCCGGACATGAATCTTGGCAGTGATTGTAGAAAAATCGTATAACCAAATGCCAACTTTCATCCAGACAAAATAAAGGACGCGTACAATAAAAAAAAGTGGCCAGCAGCTTCCAAAATTGCAAAATAAATGATACACTTCCTTTATCCTGCTGACTGGCAGCTTGCTGACTGGTTGCACAACTTTTCTGTGATTTCTGGTTTGGGTAGGGCAAACTGCCCCCATCTGAATCTAAAGTGCAATAATATTTATGGACACCACCTCCCCTCCCCCTGGATCTCATCCTACCTGGATGCTGCAGGCAGAGGTGGCCAGGATTCCAGAATCCAGAAACAGCCCGTGATTGATGCTGTTCTGCATTATCCAGCTTTGTGGGAACAGTCCCTAATTGCTCTACTCACTAGCGACAAAGGCTTAATGGGAGCATTGCAAGTAGTGGAGCTGAAACCATTTTGGTTTCCTGCACCCCACCCACTTCCACAGGCTGTTATATCAGTGCACTATGCTAGCAAGGCTGTTGATTTTTTCTCTCTGGATTATGGAGGTTTTTTGACCCAATGAGAAGTCTGTATGACTCTAGTGAGAGGTAAGAATAGAGTAGGACCACCCGCCTTGAGATCCCGTTGAAGCCGGGAGTGGCTTAAGCATTTTTTGATCAAAACGTGTGAACTAAAAATCTCAAAGTTTTTTCATATATTGTAGATAGCATAAATGCTTCTTTGGGGGTTTCCATGTATTGTATTGCCCTTTTTGCTGTGGCGTGCCGCTGGTATTGGAGCGCGTGTATGTATCTATGTGCCGCAACCTTGCCAGTGGCACGCAGGTTCGCATTGTGTTTTTTCAGAGATTTTTTTTTGTGCAGAACTATACGTTGTATTTGGCACATATTGCTTTTAACCTTTATAGGAAGGAATGAATGCCCCCATTTTGGTTTCCTGCACCCCACCCAGTTCCACAGGCTGGTATATTGGTGCACTATGCTAACAAGGCTGGTGCTTTTTTTATTTTTTCTCTCTGGATTATGGAGGTTTTTTGACCCAATGAGAAGTCTGTATGACTCTAGTGAAAGGTAAGAATAGAGTAGGACCACCCGCCTTGAGATCCCGTTGAAGCCGGGGGTGGCTAAAGCATTTTTTGATCAAAAACATGTGAACTAAGAATCTCAAGGCCAGCAGCTGCACACACTTAGTGCAGCTGCCGTCACAGGGAGGAGGAATGACGGATCGCTCCCCTCCTGCCTCATCCCCTGTATGTATCAGCGCTCAGTCAGTGAGCTGATACATACACAGCGTCGCAGGGGGCGCACAGCTTTCACCACGCCCCATGCGACACTGAGTCTCGGCTCCCGTCCCAGGAGACCCCGGGAGCTGAGTGTAAGCGGTGTGATGACGTCACGCCACTTACACTGAATCCCGGCTCCCAGGACTTGGACACGCTGCAGGGATCCTGGAAAGGTAAGTGAGTTTTTTATTTTCTGCTTATACGTCCCTACAGGGGGGAAAACTGGCTACATGGGGGCAAACTGGCTACAGGGGGGCAACTGGCTACAGGGGGTTAAACTGGCTACACTGGGGACAACTGGCTACAGGGGGCAAAACTGGCTACAGGGGGCAAAAACTGGCTAAAAGAGGGGGCAACTGGCTACAGGCGGGGCAACTGGCTACACTGGGGAAAACTGGCTACAGGGGGCAAAAAACTGGCTACAGGGGGCAAATGGCTACGGGGGGCAACTGGCTACGGGGGGTTAAAAACTGGCAACAGGGGGCAAAACTGGCTACAGAGGGGGCAACTGGCTACAGGCGGGGCAACTGGCTACAGGGGCGGCAACTGGCTACACTGGGCACAACTGGCTACACTGGGCACAACTGGCTACAGGGGGGAAAACTGGCTACAGGGGGCAAAACTGGCTACAGGGGGCAAAACTGGCTACAGGAAGCAACTAGCAGGGATACAGAGGGTAAACTAGCTACAGGGGGCAACTAGCAGGGCTACAGGGGGTAACTGGCTAAAGTGGGGAAAAAAATGCTACAGGAGGGAAAAAAGGCAACAAGGAGAACTGGCTACATGGGGCAACTGACTACAGGGGCAAATAGCAGAGCTACAGGGGCAACTAGCATGGCTACAGGGGCAACTGACTACAGGTGCAATTATCATGGCTACAGGGGCAACTAGCAGGGCTACAGGGGCAACTGACTACAGGGGCAAATAACAGCTACAGGGGCAACTAGCATGGCTACAGGGGCAACTGACTACAGGGGCAACTATCATGGCTACAGGGGCAACTGGCTACAGGAGCAACTATCATGGCTGCTGGGGCAACTATCATGGCTTCTGGGGATACTGTCTGGTTACAGGGGGGTATAACATGGCTACAGGGGGAATTATCTGGTGAAGCATTGTGGTGCATTATTTTACGGGGGAGGGAGGAGGGCAAATTTCTTCACTTCGTCCTGAGTGCAATTTAGCCTAGGAATGGCCCTGCATCCACCAGCTTACCCTGGTCCAGTTTGGACCATCTCCGTACAGAAGCTCATAAGATTAGTTTGGCAAGACCGATCTCTCATACACGTGCTGGTGCTGTGTTATTAGGTTACTCTGATTAAGATACTCCAGAATAGTACCGTATCTGTTAGAAAGCCTTCAAATATTTTACACACAGAGGAACTTAAACTTATAGCCTTATAGTTTATGGGCTCACTTTTTGACCCCTCAAATATGTTTACTTAAGAACGTGACAGTATTTTACCTGTAATTCAGTTTTTTTTTAAATTGCTGGCAGGGCTGTGGAGTCGGTAAGCCAAAGTCCCGACTCCGTCTCCGACTCTCAATTTCCCCTAACCCCGACTCCGACTCCGACTCCCTCATACATATAAGATAAATTAATTTAAGCTTTTTTATCATCCTTATGATACAATAATCAAGCTATTAGGTAGAAATAAAATAATTTTTTGGATACAACTTTAGAACACAAAAAATTTATTAATTGCAAATATGCAAAACCCTTTCAGTAAGTGGGAAAAAAAACAGTTTTCAACAAACAACGTCCTGGAATAACTTTTTTGGAGTCATGAATTTGTTCTGAGAAAAAGTATTGCCTCCATCAGATCCTCTTTCATAGATGACCCCAAATCTGATGAATTATTTTAAGGCTAGAGAACAGCCTCTCTACACTAACTTGGGTTGGTGGCAAAAACGGTGACCCCATGGCAACATCTCTAACAATCTTGGGGTATAAAGGAATTGCCTCATCACAGTCAGTTTTGATGATCGGTTGAACTCTTCTACTTCTTTGAGAGCAAGTGAAAAAAAATTTTGCTGAAATACAGTCAGTCAGCTGTTTGCTGTGGGAGTGGAATCTTTTTCCCTGCGGCAACGCTTTGCCTGCTTCCATGTCATCCAAATAAATTTTCAAAGTTAAACTCTTCATCTGATGAGGCTGAAGATATGGCAGCAGCACTGGCAAGACCCAATTCCTCTTTTTCTTGGCAGTCCTGTAGCCCACTCATCCTAATTGACCTCAGTCAGAGCTTCTTTTCCTTTAGTAATCTGTTGATCACCAGCAAAAATACGATGACTTGGGTCCACATAAACAGCTGCCAAAAGAATTTTTATTATCTAAAAACAGTGTCTCTCTCCTTTCATTGAAGCAACAATGCCATCTGCGGGTTTAAGCCTCCTCTTTGGGATAAGCAAAAAAGCAAGTTCTTCCACTCCTTTATGAAAGTTTTCCCGGAGTTAAATCCTCAGCTTGTAATTTTTTGTCACTGTGAATGGGTGTTTGAAGCAGTTCTTTAATTCAGCCACCTGTGTCCATTGACCTTCACTTAATGTCAACTAAGGGTTGGCCATGTCACAAGAAAGGGTTTCAGTCAACTAATCGTTTCAATCATCAAATAAGTACTGCCCCACCGAGTGGCTTGATCTACAATTGCCCCTTTTCCAGCACGTCTCTTCAAGATAGAATCAATTTTAGGGGTTCGGGCATATTTTATAAATAGTTTGGGAGTCGGAGTCGGTCTATTTTATTCCGACTCCGACTCCGACTCCACCAAAATGGGCTCCGACTCCGACTCCACGACTCCGACTCCGACTCCACAGCCCAGATTGCTGGCCCCTTTAGACCGGACTGCAGTCAGGCCAAGTCAGCTTTTGACTGATGGATCACTATGTTGACACTTCTGTGAAACTTCCATCTTCTGAGCATGGAGAGCCCTGTGCAGAGGGGAGCCTGTAAGTCTGTACTATCTGTACACTGAGAAGCCTTTTTCTTCAATCTTCATGCTGGGTGTTATTACACTAGCAGCACTAGTAATATGAATGCCTGTGTGCTATGGAGGAGGAGACTGGAAGCAACAGGTAAACACTGTCACACATATGTCCTCAGTGTGCTGTGCCAGCTGCAGTGTATGTACAGTGAGAGACTCAGAATCATGCTGTACAAGCAGCTATGCCCTCAGCTCCCCCTGCACAGTTGGTATCTCCAACATAAGGAGTCTCACCAAATTTTGATCTCTGTCTGACCAAATGAAAGTTTCTGTAATACTAAGGAAAATCCTCTGATTTACTAATGACATGTATGTGGGAAAAGACTAATAATTTAATCTGCTATAAATTATTGTGTGTTTGTGTGGTGGCGATAGGTGCTCTTTAACCATATTCAACTTCCACTTTGTCTTGTGTCTTTCAATTTGCACTGATATCACGGACACCTCAACCACCACAAAGACGAGTGGGTCCTGGAAGTCATTTGCTCATATTGCAGGCCCCCTCATCACCGGTGTGTGTGTAACCTGGTGGAGTGTGGAGTTTTAGTGATAACCACCATAACATAGCTGGGACTTGTTACTGTTGCCATTCTCCTTCAGCTTCCACATGCTACATAGGTCATGTTCAATGTGTTACTACATCCATTTACCCTTATTTACCCCTTTGAGACTAGACAATTTTGGGACCTTAGGAACAAGACATTTTTTGCTTTATTATTGTTACCTTCCAAAAGCCATGACCTTTATATTTTCTTGCTCATGTAGCCTTAAAAAGACTGTCTTTTGTCTTGAATTTTTTAATTATATTTTATTTTTTCATTTTTTCAAGCTGTTTACTAATTCACATGTGCTAACTTTATGTGTATGCTATTATACATATGCTATTATATGCGTTGATATGAATACTTTTGCAAAATAAGAGCATGATTTATGGGAAAAAAATTCAAGTTGCTGTATTACTTGAGCCATAACATTCAAATGATTCTGTCCATGTGGCTCTAAAAGGGCTTCTTTTTAAAAGCATAAATTGTAGTTTATGGAGGTTCCATTTTGGGATACATGTAATTTATTAACTAATTTTTATTTATTTTTTTTAAAAAAATGGGGGGGCAGGTGTTAAAAAAAAACAGCAAATCTTTTTTTTATTTCTTAAATCCTTTTTTTATTCCACTAAGGACTTTTCTAGTATACTACAATATTAGCAATCTATTAGGCTATGATTCTAGCAGATGCCGATCGAAGACCAAAGGCCTGTAACGGGTCGCGCCGCGATCCGGTCCACGGACCGCAGGCGCACCCGTGTCTCTCTCGGCGGGCTCTGGTGAAAACCAGGACCTACTTAGATTCCGCTCCTTGGCGTGGCTTACACCATCGCTTGCGGTGGTCCAGCGGATCCACTACCAAGTCCGTTAAGGGGACATTTGTTAGGCCCCTGTCTGCTATGGAAACCCAAGAGCACCCTGCAATTTTGTTGTGAGGTGCTGATAGGCTGACATGCCCATATGATGTCATATATGTCACGGTGTTGTTTAGGGCTAAAGTGGTCTGTTTCTGTGATGAGGTCGAACCCAACTTAGAGAAAACGTATCCATATTTATCAACCATCTAAATTTTGATGGCACAGTAGAGCAATACAAGATGTATATAAATTGGGTACTTTTAGGTATCTGGGGTCATTCCAAGGATAACTGGGTGGCACTCAAGTTGTACAAAAATTGGGGAATCAAATGCTGGTATGTATACATATCACTTTACTATAGTAGATATAAGAAATAGGGTTATAAAATGTGCTCCTGACACTACAATGCAGATTGGACATCATAAGATTCCATTATCAGTCTCTCATACTATGGATCCAGTCTATAAGCGGGAGGCAGTGAAACACACCAAATATTGTTAATAGCCTTAGGTTTGCTGGCTCATTCAAATATTCTTGATCAACTAAGTTGTAATTCTAACACTGTCAGCAGAAATGCCAAGATAGAACCATGTTGTTACAGGGGTTCCCCCGCGACCCTCAAGTCGGACTACGGCACACCCGCAATGCCTGGTCCCCACTCCCATACTCACCTCTCCTCGTTCCCCGCTGTTCTCCTGACGGCAGGCGTGCGTGTCCCGATCTGTAAAGTGAGCACAGCAGTTCAGTAAACTTTAAAGGGCCAGCATGTTGGTGATTTTGTCGTCTGACCCTATTTAGTCCTGCCCCTTCCTCATGTCCTTGCTGGATCTACAGGGCCCTGAGTCTGAGAGAAAGCATTGAATAGTGTTCTTGTCTTACCATGTACCTTGACCTCTGCCTCCGTATTCTGACCATGTTCTGCCTGCCCTGACCTTCCTGCCTGTCCCCGAGGAGTCTGTCTTACGATTTTGTACCTCACTACTCCTCGGCCACCATCGCAAACAGGTCACGTAAGGGGTTGCAACCTGGAAGTCTTTTACTGCAGCAAGCCCAAAATGTCTTGCGGCAGGCTCTGGTGAAAACCAGTGGCCTCATAGACTCATCTCCCTGACGTAGCTTATACCACTAATTGCAGTGGTCCAGTGGATCCACACTCCAGTGGTCTCCACACCAGCAGCCGTTACACATGTCAAATTAACTTTTGCCCCCCCTTATCACTTAGACACATGTTTACCTCTTTACCATACATACCATTCCTAACTAACAAATTACATAAAAAGACAGATTACTTGTCATGATTGTGCCTAACACACCCCCGGCTTTTGGCTCTGGTCGCCGGCCACGGACGTTGCGGCGGAAGCCATGGTTTCTGACATAACACCTTACAATTGTATTTTCTAGTGTGAACTTGGTCTTCCTCCCTGCATTCTTGATTGATTCCTGGCCAACGCCCGTGGTCAGGAATCTTCCAGCACTCCACTGGTTAAGCTTGCTCCTTGTTTGTTTCTGTTTATTGACAGCCCTTTGCTCCTATCAGGTCTTCTGTTACGTCCACCTATTACCTTGATCCTTTTGGTTTCTGACAGGTATTTAAGGGCTGTTATACCTCTTCCCCTTGCCTGCTATAGGTATTTGCTCCCTGTAGTACGCCCGGTTTTTTGCCTTCTGCTCTTTATTGTTACCTGACCTTTGGCTTGCTTCTGACTATCCTTCTGCCTCCTGTATCTGTACTGCGTCTCCCGGCTGTTACCTGCCCTTGGGCTTGAACCCTGTTTCTCCCTTTGCCTCACGACTTTGTACCGCGCTGCCCGCCCAGTTACTGACTCGGACCGTCCGACTACGGCTTTTGTGTTCTTTGTTTGTTTGTCTCTGTCTGTGCACTCTGCTCAGTGTAGCCTTGAGTCTTCTGGTTGGGGCCGGCCAGTTAAGGAGTCGGGTTCCCCAAAAGGCAGGGACAGGGGCTGGGACCAGTGTCAGGGCCTCACTTGTCTGCGTCTTGGTGTGTGTCCCTGACTGGTCCCTTACATTATAGCAGGCCCATGCCCAAGTCTACTCTCCCGGCGATTCAATATGAGTACCGACCTGTCGGTCACCGATCGCTTGGACGAGTTGGCAACTCAGCTTCAGGCATTGGCGGGGCTTATTAATCAAGTCTCGCAGCGTCTGGATGCCATAACTAACCCGGTTCCTGGACTTTCTACCCCGTCAGTGTCCCTACCTGCCCCTGTGTTTTTGGATCCTAACGTCCGTCATAAATCTAAGATGCTTCTACCTGATCGCTTTGACGGAAATCCTGACAGGTTCAGAACCTTCAGGGAATCTTGTAGTTTATTTTTTCGCTTCAACTATTTTCCCACTGAGGCTGAAAGAGTGGCAGTCAGGGCCGCCATACAGGGGGTACAGGGGGTACTCCCGTATGGGGCTCGGAGAGATAAGGGGGCCGGCTTCAAACAGGTCCCCTTATTTCACATAGAACAGTAGAGCGCGGCGCAGCCAAATGCCGTGCTCTGCACGGGGCCCGGTGGTGGCTGGTGAGCGTCGGCGCTGGGGACATTGGCGCCGGGAGGGGCCCGCGCTCCGCCTCCAGGGCCCGCTCCACCTCCGCTACGGCGCCTTCAGCTAAATACAGCACTGTAGGGCTGTCCGAGCGGGGCGGAGCGGTGCTGGGCGGAGGCCCGCGCTCTCGGCACAGCTGCACTCCAGTATTTTTGTACTTACATGCCTGCGTGCTGTAGCCGGTGCCGGGCCGTCCTCCTCTGTGGGCGGGATGCGGAATAATTTGACTCTGTGAGGCCCCGCCCCTCGGAGGCGGAGCCTCATGAATTCAAATTGTCCCCCATCCCGCGGCAGAGAGTCAGGAGACAGAGGAGGAGGGGTCGGCTCCGGCGCAAGCATGTAAGTAGAAGATTTCTTGAGCGTAGCTGTGCCGGGAGCCGGGACCTCCTCTCAAAGCTCGTGGTGCGGCACGGCACCATACTATGAGTGTGGGGGGGCCCCCCTTTGCCCACCCATAACTGTGGGGGGCCCCCTTTCCTAACCTAGCCCACTAGCCCTGCCATTACTGTGGGAGGCCCTCCTCCCCTCTTCCTGGGCTGCATTTGTGATTGGGGGAGCCCCCCTGGGTGTGTGTGAGGTGGGGGGCCCTCTTCCCCAACCCCATGGCTGTATCGGGGCCCTAATACTGGAGGGGGGGGGGAAACTATGTCTACAGGGGGCCTAATACTGGAGGTGGGGGGGGACTATGCCTACAGGGGGCCCTAATGACTGGGTGGGGGGAACTATGCTTACAGGGGGCCCCAAAGACTGGGGGGGACTATTCTGCCTACAGGGGGGACTATTTTGCCTACCGGGGGGGCCTTTATCTACAGGGGGGGGACTATTCTGCCTACAAGGGAGCCCTAATCTACAGGGGGGGACTATTTGCCTACAAGGGAGCCTAATTACGGGGGGGATATTCTGCCTGCAAGGGGGCCCTAATCTACAGAGGGCCCTATTCCACCTACAGGGGTGGCCTAAGCTACAGGGGGCCCCCATTGTACCCACATGGGAACCCTAAGCTACCGCCCGGGGGCCCGAAGCTACCTAGCTACTCCCTGGTGGATGCCTAGCTACCGCCCGGGGGCCCCGTTGTACCTACATACCAACTGGGGGAGCCCCATAATTACCAGTGGGTAAGTATTACCATTTGGGCCATTATAAATGGGGAGTTTGTACAATGGGGGGAGGGGGCACTCAGTTGGGAAAAATGATAAAAAAAAAGTGAGGAGTCTAAGGTGTTTGTGTTGTAAATTCTACAGGGACGAGTGGTGGATGGAGTAAGTCCAAAAATGGAGGTCTGGACCGAATTTAGAGAAGAAAAGAGAAAGTGAACAACTCCTCAGACAAGACGCCACCTGTGAGGCCCTAAATGTAAGTAAATTATTTGCAAAGCACCTGTGTAACTGGTATCTACCACTATAGGGTCACTGTATGGAGGAAATATTGGTTTTGGTGTGATGGTTTATAATCACTAACAGTATGGGGGTATTATTCAGTATTGTTATGTTGGGATATGTGGTGATGAGGGTGCTGATATTTTTTAGGTGTTTTGATATTGTTGTTGTTTGTGATATTGGGCTTGGTGTACTGATTTTAGTCAAAAACTATGGTGGTGTAGTCAGTATATTTTTAGTGATAGGTGGCAGTATTATTTAGTATTTGTTTTTATTGTTGCTTGGTAATATTGGTTTGGGTTAACTGGCTTTGCCAGTAACATTTAATGGTAAATTGTAGAGGTATTTGCTGGACCCAGCAAGACTAAATCCCAAAACAATGGCAGAATTGCATTTTTTTTTTTATTGTGACCCCAAAAACAATTTTTTATTTTTCTGGGGTGGCGATGGTTGTGGGATGGGT
Organism: Phyllomedusa bahiana; assembly: GCA_025379985.1. Classification (NCBI taxonomy): domain Eukaryota; kingdom Metazoa; phylum Chordata; class Amphibia; order Anura; family Hylidae; genus Phyllomedusa; species Phyllomedusa bahiana. The sequence goes on from JAODAL010021955.1 coordinate 33,190, forward strand.
GGGGCTCTGTCGGGACGGCTGTGGATTGGGAGGGAGGGGGAGAAGCAGAGGGTTGGGTCAGCCGAGGGAGGGGGGGTGGCCCAGACACTCCAGCTGTATGGGGCCCCAAAATTTCTGATGGCGGCCCTGGTGGCAGTTGTTGTGTCTCTCCTCCAGGGCTCACCTCAGGATTGGGCATTAGCTATACCCTCTGAAGCCCCTGAGTGGAGATCAGTGGACCGATTTTTTTTTAGCTTTAGGTAAAGGTTTATGAAAACCCCCAACCGTCCTGGCATGGGCAGGGGGCCATTTGCTATCTATTCAGCAAGGCCAACGCTCAGCCGAAGATTACTGTTCCAAGTTCCGCCAATGGTGCACGTTGACCGGGTGGTCGGACCAACTTCTGAAGACCCTTTTCAGACAAGGACTGTCGGATGCGGTAAAAGATGCCATGGTCAGCCACCCAACTCCCGAAAGAACTGAGTGACTTTATGACTCTGGCGTGTCTATCGACGAAGATTAAGGGGAGACACATGGAAAAGCAAAGGGGGGTAAACTGTTCAGCTCAGGGCAGACTTTCCCGTAAAACCCTCCTTTTACCTTCTTTAAAAATTTCCTCTTCCACCTTTCCAACCATTTCCCCTCATTTTTTATGGAGAAGAACCATGGTATTGGGTTTCACATCTGCTGCCACCAGGAGGAGACACCGGTTGGAGAACGCTCGGGTGCTTCTATTGTGGGAAACCTGACCTTCTGAGAGACTGTCCGATTAGCCCCTTTGTCACCACAAAGGTAATATCAAACATCGAAGCGATTTCCAGGAAGGTAATCAGATGTACAGGTTTCCTCCTAATGTAAATAATCAATTTTTTTTTACTAGTAACCTTGGTTTCTAGTTTTCCCAAAACTCTTGCCTGCAATGCCATGATTGATTCGGGTGCTGGGTGCCAGTTTTATCAGTAAAGGTTGTTTGCTAAAGCCTTGGGTTTGGAACTTGTTCCTTTGTGTTCTCCATTTTGGTTTCAGGTGTAGATTCTAACTCCCTAACCGGGGGAAGAAAAAATTTTGTACTGCAGAGGTCACCTTTAATGTTGGGAGTTCGCATAAGAAAAGCTTTCGTTTTTTTTCATGGAGAAACTCTCTGCAGAGGTTATTCTTGGGTTGCCCTGGCTCCGCCCTCCATAATCCTAAAGTTCGACTGGAGGAAACCCCTGAGTTGATCAAATGGGGTGACTCATGTGTTTCTCATTCTATGTTGGTCCATCCCTTGGTGTGTGTGTGATTAATGCTCATTTATATTTCAGAATCTTAATTCTGAATTCAATGACGTTCGTTGATGGGACGTTGCGGAATAATCGGTCTCCTGCACCGGCCTATGATTGCGCTATAGACCTCATTCCGGGGCAAAGTCAACTTGTCTGCCCCGGAACGAGAATCTTTGCATCAGTATATTGAGGACCTGTAAATATTCCTTCTCCGGTAAAGCATGTTGACACCTTGATTTCAATCCAGTGCTTCTTTTTTGCCGACTCACCAGATTCTGCTTCTTCTGAAAAAGTTCCCCTTTTTCTGTGAGGATGATTTCCATCTCAGGTATTTCTTGCCGGTGCAAGTGGTGAAACTAATAGAGGGCCACCGTTAATCGACTGTGCACAGTCTGGGCTAGGAGTCACAAGACTCTAAAACACGCCCAACTAAAGATCAAAAAACCTGGTAAAAAACGCTGACAAAGACCAAAAAAATGTCCGTCTCCAAATTTTCCATCCGCAGAACATGCCCCCAAGTTGGTAAAGGGAAAGGTTTCCAAGCCCACTTTTGCCAAACCTAGAGGGTCTGTTGAGAGTCCGGTGGCCCCTCATAAAGGGGGGGGGGGTACTGTCATGTTTGGTGCCTAACACACCCCTGGCTTTTGGCTTGGTCGCCGGCCACGGACTTGCGGCGAAAGCCATGGTTTCTTTACATAACACCTTACAATTTTATTTTTAGTGTGAACTTGGTTTTTCCTCCCTGCATTTTTTGATTTATTCCTGGCCAACGCCATGGTCAGGAATCTTCCAGCATCCACTGGTTAAGCTTGCTCCTTGTTTGTTTCTGTTTTTGACAGCCTTTGCTCCTATCAGGTCTTCTGTTACATCCACTTTTACCTTCATCCTTTTGGTTTCTGGCAGGTATTTAAGGGCTGTTATACCTCTTCCCCTTGCCTGCTATAGGTATTTTCTCCCTGTAGTACGCCTGTATTTTGCCTTCTGCTCTTTATTGTTACCTGACCTTTGGCTTGCTTCTGACTATCCTGCCTCCTGTATCTGTACTGCGTCTCCCGGCTGTTACCTGCCCTTGGGCTTGAACCCTGTTTTTACCCTTGCCTCACGACTTTGTACCGTGCTGCCCGCCCAGTTACTGACCCTCGGACCGTCCGACTACGGCTTTTGTGTTCTTTGTTTTGTTTGTCTCTGTCTGTGCACTCTGCTCAGTGTAGCCTTGAGTCTTCTGGTTGGGGCCGGCCGGTTAAGGTATCCCAACAGGCAGGGACAGGGGCTGGGACCAGTGTCAGGGCCTCACTTGTCTGCGTCTTGGTGTGTGTCCCTGACTGGTCCCTTACATTACTATCTTCGTTAAATTGTGCACATCATTAGTTGCTCAAATAGTGCCCTGTTTTGGTTGAACGAAACCTATATATTTTTTTTCTATAACCCTAACTATAACCCTAAACCTAAGTTAGGATTATTTAAAGCAGAGGTCCCCAACTCCAGTCCTCAAGGCCCAGCAACAGGTCATGTTTTCTGGCTTTCCTTGGCATTGCAGAGGTGATTTAATTGTTGTCAGTGCATTCTGTGAGAGATCCCAAAAACATGACCTGTTGGTGGGTCTTGAGGACTGGAGTTGGGGAACACTGATTTAAAGGGAACCTGTCAGGAGGTTTATGCTGCCCTATCTGAGAACATGATGTGATAGATGGAGAGAAGCTGAGCTCTGTGATATATAGGTTTAAGTTTTTAATGCAAGATTTCTGAGTAAAACACAGAGAAAATCTGAAAAAGTGAAAGTCCTGGTTACCATAGGAGTCTTCCTTACCTCTCCCATATACAGTGATTAAAAGTTTACAGTTTGCTCTGTATACACACAGATACAGGAAAGCTGTCAATAACTGCATATGGGAGAGATAAGGAGGACTCCTAAGGTCTGTTAAGGAGTCTGGTCAGTATTTTCTCTGCTTTTTACTCAGAAATCCTGCTCTAAATCATGTAATTCTGTAGACTGGCAGGGCCCTCTCTCCCTCTGGACCAGTTGTTAGTTAATTATTGTCATCTTTGTAATTGTTTGACCTATGTTATATATAAAACCCCCTCAAATGTACGGCGCTCTGGCACTAGGGGCGCTCTAAAATAAATAATAGTAATAATATCACATATAACAGCTTCACTCCCTCCATCATATCCTGCTGTCAGATAGGGCAGCACAAACCACTTGACAAGTTTCATTGAAGTGGTTTTAGGGGGTTAATATACCAATTCGGCAATGCCAGACTCCCATTATGGCCTAATTTCTTGACTGATGACCCATCACATTAACAGTTACTTCCTAAGGCAAAGTGTAATGGTAACAGCATCATATTGATACGTTAAACCATTAAAACCTCATAAACAACCCGAAGCCTAAGTTATTACTTAGGATCATGGTTACAGTTGATTTTTTTTCTAATTTGTGATTTGGGCCAAAAATTTATTTAGGACTATCTGAACTGAACCGCTCGGATTTAGGTCAAATTTGGCTCTGACCTGAATCTTACGCCAACACCACACACCATCTTCTAAAATGCTCAGTAATACCATCAGCATGCATCCTTATCTTTTATTTGGCTGTATATAATACTGTCTTATCTAAGAACTTCCAAACTAAAATGAAAAAGCTAGATTATTTCATGACCTGATACCAGGGAAGCAAATATTTAAAAAGTTTAATTTGAAGCCATTTGATCATAGTGATAGGGGTACACCAATTATGAGAAAAGACAATCTCAGGCAGCACTTTTCCCTGACTTTAGAGAGTTTGCGATATTTTCCAGACCCCTGATAAATGTTTTGAGTCCAGAAAACACTTTTCCACTACATGGTAAAATTGTCAATTTTCTACAAGCTTGAAAAAACTTTGGCTAAATGAGAGTTTTGTATATTCTGGTGAACATTCATTTATATTCCAGGCACTACAACAGGTCAAGTTACTTAAATGAGTTTCATAGAATGCAGAATTTGAGAAAGCAATGAACATCAATGAGAAAGCAATGAACATCAAAAGAAACTTTGAATGTTCTACTCAAATAAATTTTCTTTTCTATCATTTGTGATACAGTACGGGCTAATCCTGTCACCCTAAAACGTCTTTCTCTTGCCCTTAAGGAGCGCTGAGTTCTGCCTGGCATATTAACTATCACATCATATAAGTTGATAAAATACAGCTATGTGGATATATCTAATCCTCTGTAAAATGCAAGAAATTGATAAAGAGATTTACTCAGAAATTCACCTGCACCAAAGGCAGGCATACACATGAAATAGCTATGGGTCAGGGGCAGACATATCATTGGTGCAATCTGTGCAGTTGCACAGGGGGCTGTAACAACATGCAGCCCGACTCCTCTCTCACCTCTTCTCCACTCCCTATCGTCAACTTCTCCTATCCCCTGCTCCCTGCCAGTCTACCTACTCTATGTGGCCTCATGCTTGCGTCCGCCATATAAAGTGCACTCACGTGGGCCCTCTCTGATGTAAAGGGCCAGTGCATGCCATCTAACTTTTTCAGGAACCAATGGGGTTCTGCCTGGGCTTTTATCAGGACACCTCCCAGATTCCTCTTTGCCAGTTATTGGTGCCTGCTATCATGTTCTTGAACGTTATTCTGTCCATTTGTGTATTTCTTCAGTTTGACCCTTGGCTTCATTTTCTGATTTCTCTCCGGTCTGCTGCCAGCCCTGACCACCTGCTTGACTTCTGAGTGTTTACCTGTAACTCGACCATTTCTCTGTCTGTCCCTCTGTACCTCGTAGGCACCTTGGCTGTCACTGTAAGTGACCATGTCAGGAGTGACGACCTGGAAGTTCCCTACAACAAAGACCAAGCCCCCTTGCAGGGATTGTGGGTGAAGATGAGTGACCTCCTTAGACTCTGCTCTTTGGCGTGGTTATCATCTACTTACGCAGCTGACCCTGTGCATCCACCTACCCACTCCATGACAGAGGTCCTCTCTCATCTTCCTAGTCTTCAGTGTCGGACAGGGGGCCTAGGGCCCCCCAGTGGAGTTACTCTTCAGGGCCCACCCTACAGTTACTGTACATGAAAATATTGCCTGTTAATTTTTAGGCCTTTTGGACATAAATGCATGCATTTTACGACTTAATACAGTGTGCAAAACAGAACTGTATTGTGTGGTACACAAAAGCAAGTGAGTCACATATCTGTCTGTCACACACGTGTCTGTTTCACAAACCAGTCTAACTGTCTTACACAGCTATCTGTCTCACACATGTTTCTGTCATCAGGTCACATCACATGACAGTAAATACAGCACTGATCCAATTCAGAAGCAAAACAACCCTTGACATCCAGGGACTCACAGGAGACATCTTATAATCATCTAATCTCCTTTGATGAGTCGTTCTCTTCTGTCATGAGTTGTTTTTTTCCCTTTTCTTCTCCATTTGTTCCAGACAGTCATGACGATTTCTCCCGGACACATCTCGTCCCTACAGAATTTACCACACAAATATCTTAAACTTCTCACTTTTCCAACATTTCCTTATCAATTCCTACCTCTAGTATGGGCACCCTCATTAAGTAAGTAGGTAGTAATGTTGCCCTCCATTAAGTAGACCATCCAGTATGTAGGATAATATCACAATACCAAAAGGGTACAAATAGATACCCAAGTATATAAAAAATACATTTACGCCATGTTCACACAGCGTATATCAATACATACTGTGTGTGCCACTATACGCCTCTTTATTAGAAGTAGGCACTGGCCAGCACTTACTTCTAAAGCACTTTGGCCCAGCGCCCATTCACCCCCCCCTTTCACATGTCATTTCTTTCTCCGGGCGCTTAGTATGCACCAGGGAATACACTGCAAAATCATAGAACTCAATGAGTGCTATCATTTTGCCGTATTTGTGTGGCGTATTTTGGCATATTGCAGCACAATTACGGGCCGAAATACGCCCCGCAAATATGCCATGTGAACACCCCCTTGTTGAAAAACATAAATAAAATAAATAAATAACCAAAACACAGACAGGACAGTGCAAGGATATGAAATGCACAAATGGAAAAACATCCCACAGTAACGTAAAAATATGTATAAATAATTAAATACTGCAGAATAAACAAAAAAAGTAGGTAGCATATAGTACACCTCCAAAATACAAGTGCAATAACAGCATATGCATACCACCACACTAGCAAAAAGGGATACAGACCATAAAGTGCCAAGAAACACCCAACACGTGTTTCCCAGCACCTTCCCCAGGGGGTCACTTTCCTGTCTGTATTTTGGTTATTTGTTTTTTTTATAATTTATGTTTTTCAATAAATGTATTTTTTATACAATTGGGTATCTATATAAATTTGTGATTTGGTTTGTGCCACCATTAAGTAGGTAGTTATATAGATTTCCATGAGTAAAGTATATAGGGCCACGATAGGTATAGTAGTCCCCTGTAGGTAGATAGGCATATATGTCCCCTGTAGGTAGATATACAGTCCCCTGTAGATAGGGGATATATGTCCCCTATAGGGTGATAGGTAGGTATATATGTCCTCTGTAGGTATATATATGGCCCCCTGTGTGTAGATAGGTATATAGACCCCTGTAGATAGGTACTTAGATATGCTCCCTGTAGGTAAGTATATAGCCCCAAATAGGTATACAGACCCTTAGAGGTATATATGCCCCCTGTAGGTATATAACCTCCTGTAAGTATACAGCACCTGTAGGTATATAACATCCTGTACGTATACAGCCCCTGTAGGTATATAGCCTCCTGTAGGTAGTTAGGCCCCTTCTGACTAATTAGGGAAAAAAATATACCAACCTCTCCCGTTCCCCCCTCTGAGGAGTTTGCTTCAGGAGCTAGCATCCAGCCTGAGCTAGGACATTGCTCCCGGGATCTCCTAGGCCTGAAACCTATAGACTTTCAGTCTAGTAGATACATCGACACAGGAAGTGTGATAACATCGCTGTATCACGTCTCCTGCAGTGCTTACTCCTGTGAGTCTAAGGCAATGTTCACACGGCTTATTTGGGCGCGGATTGGAGCCGTACTACGCTCCGTATTTGCGCTGCAATACGGCTCCAATCCGTCCCAGTCATTACAGTAATTCACAGTTCTCAATCCAATTCGTCCCAGTCATTAAGGTAATCCGAAACCGCCGGGCGGGGAGAAAGTGACATGCGAACTATTTACGGCGCGTACGCACCGTAGTTAATGACAGTCTATGGAGCAGGCGAGCTGCCGTCCCCCCGCCCACGCCCCGCCCCGCTGCACGGCTGCCGGCGTAATTGCGGGGCGAAATCCGTCCCCGCAATTACGCCGACAATAAACCGTGTGAACCGGGCCTAAGGCTCACAAGAGTACTCAGTGTGCGGTATGGAGAGCCAATAATTATCAGTTCTCTATTCCGCCATTGAGCAGATGTGGCGGATCTGGACCTGCACACCAGTGGAGCACGAGGCCCACCAGGGGTTTCACCAACTCCCTGGAGGATCAGTCCAAGCCTGCTAGAGTTTATACTAAAGGCCTGATCTAATGATTTTGTAGTTCACAATTACTGGTGGCAGTTCTATGAACAACTACTAGAAAATCAGGGGCCCTGATATTATTATTGGAAGGGGAATATCTGCTGCCAGTGCTCCTCCTGCTATGGGTAGAATTATTACTAACAGACCAGAGTTCCACATTAAAAGATTTTGCAGTTTTCCGCTGTGACTGCACAGATCGGAGAGGTGGCTGAGCAAACGTTACTCTCTCATTTTTTTCTATGAGAATTCCAGGAAAGTGTTCTTTGCTGTGCTCTGAACTCTAATAGAAGTGAATGGAGTGACCCACACACGAGTCCAGAGGGGAGAAGGAGAAAACTCCGGAAATGGCCATAGCAGGCCTGAGGCTACTTTTCAGGTAGAAAAGCAGAGGAGGAGAGGCAGAAAGCAAGAGTCATGTGAAGTAGCTGCAGAGTAGACCAGCAGAATCAACTCCACTGGTGAACCCCTGGCACCCCCTGACCACCTTTCCATTCTCTGCGAAGCAGAAGCTACAGGATTGTATTTCCCAGATGGCAATAGCCTTTCAGATGGCAATAGACTTTAACATACATGGTTAACTTAGCTTAATATATGCATGATATTCAGTAAGAGTAGGAGAACTTAACCATGGCCGCAAACCTTAGCTGCTACCATTCTGTCAGAAAACCAGTAGCATTAAAGGGGTAGTCCCGTTTCGAGACATCCTTTTCTCTGGCTGCTCACAGCTCAATTAAATCCGGCCCTGCATGTGAATGAGGAGGTATAGTGCTGTCCTCCTTATTCACTTCTATGAGAGTTCTGAGTGTGTACGCACGGCTATACTCTGAACTGAAAGTTCAGGTAAACTTCAAAGGGGTTGCCCAACTCCTCCAAAAAAATCTAAATGCCTGTGATTGCTCAGTATTTACATACCAACCAAGCACTTGAGCTACCACTGGAGCTTCAATGGTGGATAGGTGGTGAGTTCGAAGGTGAGTAATTTTTTTTTGCTATTTTATACTATTTGTAGCTACCTCTGATTTTTTGAAGGAGTTGGCCAACCCCTTTAAAGCTTTTTTCTCTATTCATGTACAAAGCTAAATTTGTAATTCTCCGGGTTTCCTGTTACTGGGGAAAAGTACATTGTGAGAGCTCAGAGGACTGCTATACATTAAAGTTGGCCATACACATTAGATTAAAGTGATCTGAACCAGTGTTTACTAAGGATGGTGATATATGTCTAAAAGCTGAAAAAATTTTCTCCCGAGACATTTGACGAAGTGGCCCCAAATTAGGGTTTTTGGGCAGCTTTGGTGGCTCATAGCACTGGACAAAAAACTCACTGAAACTCAAATCCTAAAACCGCCCATAAAACGGTCTAGTGAATGTCGAAAAAACAGTTTAAGTGCCGGTTCACACGGTTATTCAAGCGAATTGCAGGACGGTTTGCCCCAAATTCGGCTTGAATAAGGGGCGGGGGCGGGGCGGGGGTGCTGCTCACCGGCCCCATAGACATGCATTATCCACGGGGTATCCCCGGTAATGTGCATGTTTCCTTTCTCCCGCCCGGCGGATTCGCTGAGGGTTAGGGAGAGGAATCCATATTTCTCTTGAGAACGTGGATTACCGAATGGGGGGGACATATAAAGCGCCAATTTACGCTGAAAACCCTCCTGAAAAAACCCGGTGAAGGGCCCCCTAAAAAAGTTGTTTTTGGTGCTTTCTTTGGTGCTTTCTTTTGCACTTTTTTGCTAGTTTTTTTTTTTGCAGAAATGCATAGCATTATTATTATTGTGGATTTCTGCAAAAAAATCACCCCCCAAGAAAGTCCGGCAGCTAATAACTTCATTTAAATTTTCTGTTCTGCTCTGTTGTTTTGTTGTAACATTTAAAAAAAACAACCAGCAGCAAAAACAAGCAGGAAAAATAAAACGTTCTTTGGAGACTACAGAACGATTTTACTATTGCAGTCTATGGGATCTGTTTTCAGTCGCCTCCCATACCCCCAGAACTTATGTAGAGCCAAATTGTAGCCAAGCAAGCAGTCACAGGGAATAATAATACAAAGCGTGTATCAAATAGAGAACTAAAGAAGGACTCACCATCAGATGATGGCACAGACACAGATGAGAATGGCAAGAAGAGCTGACCCTAAACTAATTTTCCCTGAATCTTGTTCAAGATATTCCCCTAACACTAGACCCCACTGATCCTTTTCGTGTCTGCCAGTACCCCCAAGATATCCATAAGCTACAATTTACCCTGAGACAAGTAAGTGGACTTTAGATCCGGAAACTTACAGGAGTTATCTGGAAGTTTATATATTTCATAGAACACTCTAAAAAGAATTTATATTGAAAAGTAAAGATATTTCACTACATTCATGTTTTTTTTTTCCTTTTGACTCATTATTCATCTATTATAAGATCCACTTTTTGCAGTGAGACTTCCTGCTTTTGGGATGTCAGTAGTATACCAGAATCTCTTTCCTACAAGTCCCAGGCTGCATTGCAATCTAGAACTTCCCTCCAAAGTTATCACTGCTAGTGTCTATGTGCTGACATACGTGTGTAATCCCCCCAGCTCTGTACTTGCTGTCAAGATAATGACAGTGGGGAAAATAAGTATTTGACACATTGACGTTTTTGCAGGTTTTCCCACCTCAAAAGAATGGAGAGGTCTGTAATTTTTATCATAGGTACATTTCAACTGTGAGAGAGAGAGAGAATCTAAAAAATTCCATAAAATCACATTGTATGATTTTTAAATAATTAATTTACATTTTATTGCATGAAATAAGTATTTGATACAATAGTAAACCCGAACTTAATATTTGGTCAAATTACCAATAGTAATAGTTTCGGGGCTGTCGCTGGGCAACATTGAGTTTCAGCTCCCTCCCACGATTTTCATTTGGGTTCAGGTCTGGAGACTGGATAGGCCACTCTAGGACCTTGAAATGCTTCTTATGGAGCCACTCCTTAGTTTCCCTGTGTCACGGCGCACGTTTCCGCCGTGAAGCAGCAAGGTATGGTAGGGGTTAATCCCTCTAGTCAGTCAACACACCCAGGGAGACGCCGGGCTGATGAGCTTAGGAGTGACAGCTCGGCTCCTAATCAAGTCAGAGGGGGTGTCGCACTGGCCAATAGGAGGGCCCCGGAGGCCCACCAATCGTCCTGCTGGGCGGGCTCTGGGTTCCTCATTTAAACTCCCTCACTTCTCTCAGTCCTTGCCTGAGAAAGGTTTCCCCTTGCTGTTCCCTGTGTTTCCTGTTGGTATTTTCTCTCCTGATTTCTGACCTCGGCTCGCTTCCTGACCTCGCTTTTGCCTCCGACTTTGTACTGCGCTCCTGACCGTGTTTGGACCCCGGCTTGTTTTTGGCTATTCTTTTGGCTTACGTTTCTTTGCATATACGTTCCCGTACTGTGACTGACCCGGACTGTTGGACTTTGAGTTTCCCTGATGGCCCTGCACTTAGCAGCATAGGGGCTGTCGTCCAGTTGAGGTCTGCCGCCTAGGGCAGCACACGCACCAAGTGGAGGCCGGAGACAGTGAAGCTGGGGGTGGCAATCAGGGCCCATCTGCACCTCCTCCCCCATGTTATGTGACACCCTTTACTGTGGTCTTTTGGGGGTAATTGTCATTCTGGAAGACCCAGCCATGACCCATCTTCAATGCTCTTATTGAGGGAAGGAGGTTGTTGGCCAAAATCTTCCCATACATGGCCCCTTCCACCCTACCTTGAATATAGTGCAGTCACCCTGCCCCTTTGCAGAAAAGCACCCCCAAAGTATGATGTTTTCACCCCCATGCTTCACAGTTGGAATAGTGTTCTTGGGATTATACTCATCTTTCTTCTTCTTCCAAACACAGACAGTGGCGTTGATCCACATGACCTTCTTGCCTGCCTTCTCTAGATCATCCAGATGGTCACTGGACATGTGCTGTCATGAGCGGAGGGACCTTGCACACCCTGCAGAATTTTAATTCTCGATGGTGTAGTGTGTTACTAACAGTTATCTTTGAGATTGTGGTCACAGCTCTATTCAAATCATTGACCATGTCCTCCCATGCAGTTCTGGACTGATTCCTGACTTATTTCACAATTAGAATTTTAAAATTTTATATCTTTATGTTTGAAGCCTGAAATGTGGCAGAAGGTTGAAAAGTTCTAGGGGGCCGAATACTTTTGCAGGTCACTGTATGTATATATATATATATATATTATATATATATATATATATATATATATAATATATATATATATATATATATATATATATAGATATATATATATATACACACATCTATATACATATAGTAACTATGTAAACTGTGCAGAGAGAACTACAGTCATAGTTTTCATGGCAGAAGTACAAACTCCCCAAACTCTGATCTGCTATTTTCTGCTCCCATTACTGTTAGTAATTAATACCAGCAGGACTCAAAGATAAGCAAACAGTTTCCCCTCTATTGTAATTACTCTAATACAATTACTTCTATTCCCTTTCAAACTACAGGCTGGAAAGCGTAAATGCAGCCAGATTGTTCTCTGTTGAGATCATGCCCACTACATGGGAGTGTTCCTGAGCTGAGCTTGGCTGCAGAGCACACCCACTGAGTGTGATGTAACATTTAGTGAGGCAATGTGAACAATGAACGTCACATGGTTTGCAAGGTATAGTGGGGAGGGGAAGGGGAGAGGAGGACAAGGCTCCTTGCCTGGTTCTACACAGCAGGTCAGGTAAATAATTTTAGTATGAATTACAAAGTTTAATATAATACAGTGGATTGCCCTAAAAAATAAAAAGATAGTTCTGGAGAACCCCTTTAATCTAGACTAACACAGCAGTAAACACTGGCAAAACCTAAGAACAAAAAAAAAGCTATAAGAATCTACTAATAAACTCAGGATAAACTAGGCAGAACCAGATAGACACGGATAATTAAAGACTATAATTAGGTACAAAATATTAAGTAGATTATTATACAGTCTCTCTGATCAAACAATAAAACTAAAACATCACCAGACATGGCTAGAGTGGGCTAAATACACATATAAAGGTTAATAATTTCACAGCACACAAGATAGGATGCGTTTTAGAAATATAAAGATTTATATAGATCTATTTGCATGAAGTAAGTACAGGCTCAGTTACAGAGGATCAAAAAGTGGTTACATAGTTACAATGCCTCAAATAATTGATAATTGATGATATACAGCTAATTTCGTGATCTTATAGGGACGGACCGTTTCGGCTAGCACCGTAGCCTTTTTCAACCAGATCACTGTAAAAGAAACCGTGCATGTAAAGGACCAAAATTAAACAGAGGTAAAAGAAAAAGAAAGAGAAAAGAATAGACAGAGAAATAAAAATAAGAGGGAAATATGAGTAAACATAAAGTGATACAAAGAAAAGAGAGATGTCCACACCAGAGTTGAGGGAAATATCAGCAGGAGAAATATACAGAGATAAAAGAGATATCCAAATTAAAGTAGAAGGAAATATGATCAAGAGGAGTATACATAAAATAGTTGTCTAGGAAGATATGCTTACCAAAACTATTGGGCATAAAGAATACACAGAAATTGGAGTAAACTTGTGAGAGTGTATAATACACTGCAGTATATGGGAGGCTGTAGAGGAGAGAATATATGTAACATTACAAAAAGAATAGTATGGAGTGAAGTAAGGTAAATAAATGCAGATGGATGAGAAGAGAGGGACATGCTAACCACTGTGGGATTGCAGGGTAAGAAAGCTGTGGGAAGGGAGGAGGAGGACAAAAGGTTAATATTTCTAAAACGCGTCCTATCTTGTGTGCTGTGAAATTATTAACCTATATATTGTGTGGGGCTGCAATACCCCTTCTCACTAGCACCATTATCTCCTAGCTAAGTGCAGGACAGTATTTGTTTTCTATTGTATTGATTTGTCCTTTGCACTAGCATTTATTATCCAATGTCTGTTGAAACATTTGCTTATGACGACACCACTGCGGCCAATATTATATCTCAGGTCACAGAGGCTTCTTCTTTCCTACACATTGCTCCCACCGAGATTAAGACAAGGGAATACGAGCGGCTATCGAAGCGCCTAATTGCATATCAATTGCATAGCACAACCCTTGCAGAATATTTTAAAGAGAGCCGTATACCACGGGGTCTTTGATTTAATTTGCAACCAACATTATTTTATGATAACCCCCAATACTGTACTCAGTTCACACAGATCCTCAACAAATGTTCTTTAGATCTCATCATACTAACTGTTAAATACCTACAAAAAGCTATTAAGGATTTAGAAGACCAAATTAAATCAATTGAAACACAGCTCTCATCTAATTTGGCATCAGAGGAGTGGACTACATTAAAACAAACAACAGAACATACTCTATTGCAATTCCGCTTAACTACGGAAAAGCGAAAAAGGGATAAATTCATCCGTGACACAGAAGATTATTTACTGAACCAAGTATATAGATGGCAGGGTTCTACCTATCATGGCTTTAGGAGACCAAGGACAGGGACAAATCATTCCTCATCAAGCTCAGATACAGATCATCAATCTGCGGAATGCAGGCCACAGCCTTTTTTAGGCTCCAGGAGACCTTGCACACGATGACCGCAACGAGGAGGGCAGGGAGACGGCTATGGAACAGAAGATACACATGTCTACACACGCTCCAGGGTATGTCTAACAGAACCTCCCCATCAGACCACAACACCCCGAACATTACCCCATCCCTTGCACCACAACATTCTCCACCACAACACTTAGTGGTCAATATTTCATCTATTCTTCTTACTCCAGCTGAAATGAACCTTTTGAACAAAGGGCTCTACTTCTGTCCTACTCCTTCAACTTTTACTCTAGAACAGGAACTACTTCGGTTCTTTCGCTCACTTCGTCTTAAAACACACGTTCATCAGGAAGTTGTTCTTTCAACTCAAACGACCTCTACATCAACACTTTCCATTGCCAACCTGAACCTGAGAAATATTAGCAAATTCAATCCTCCACGTACTTACCATATCGTGGAAACCTATATTTCCTTAGTTGAAAGAGATATCAAGAATACACTCAAACAGAAACACCTATTCCATGTCAACAATAACCTTACTCAGGAAGAAAGACAAGCGATATCCTTTCTATGCAATAATCCACAGATAATAATTAAACCAGCTGACAAGGGAGGAGCCATTGTGGTGATGGATCGAAGTAAGTATAGCCAAGAAATAAAACATCAATTATCTGATAGTACTACATATGAAACACTTACCCATGATCCCATGGTGAACATTAAATCTCGTATCCACACTATTCTGAACGATGCACTTGACTCCAATATCATTGATTGCAAAACCTTTGATTTTCTTCAGGCTGCTTATCCCATTACTCTGGTGTTTTATATCTTACCTAAGATACACAAAAATTTACAGAATCCACCTGGTCGCCCCATAGTTGCCTCGACTGACTCCATCTTCTGTCCCATAGCTCAATTTTTAGAGAAAATCCTAACACCTCTAGTACTTAAAAGTACTCTTTTGTAAGAGATACCCCACACTTCCTGGACATTCTACAATCACTGAATCCGGTACCTCCAGACACTACTCTTATTACCTTGGATGTTAACAGTTTATACACTTCCATCCGCCACATAGACGGCATTCAGGCCACCCATGATTTACTCGAAACCACAGAATTAACAACACCAAAAATTTGGGGTTTCTGTATTTCCCCTTTGCACTTTGGAAATTACAGGAAAATTTTTTTCTGTTTGGGGGCCCAAATTTTTTTTACCCAAAAAAACCAAAGGGAAACCCCCATGGGTTTTCCCAAAATGGGCGCCCTTTAAAGCCAACATATTCATGGTTCAGTTGGGAAAAACTTCCCTTTAAAAACCAACTCCAATTTTTTAACAACACATACTAGGGCCCGGGACGAATATTCGAAGACATATTCTGTATTAGCATGGCGACATAAAAACCATTTCCATTTTTCTGGAATATTTGGGAAATTCCCTGAGACAGGGTTAACTTTTTTTTAAATTTACCATACCAATTCCCATAAAAAATTTTTTGATTTTTTTGGGGCAAAAAAAATCCCCCTCAAAGGCACCTCACCACAAATCTTTTTCACTAAAAACCAAAAAATAAAAACCTTCTACACTTCCATAGCTTCAAACCCCTGCCCACGTTTTAAAATTTTCTCTCCTTTTCCCCAAATTTAAAGAGAGTCAGAAGGGTAGCCACTAAACCCCGGATATCTGCCTCCTCAATTAGACAAGATGGCTAACAAATTAATGAGAAGGGGAAACCCCGTAGACTGATTACAAACTACAAAAAACAAAAATGAGGCCCAAAAAGGCCGAAATTTGGGCCCCCAAACTTCCTAGGACTCGTTTTATCAATACCTACCATCCTTTAAAAAAAAATTCACCAGCCTATCCGTAAACATTGGACATATTAATGGCAAACCGAGTTTCCCAAATTTCGCACGGGTTACACATTTTTTAAAAAGGGCCCGAAATATATCGGGACCTTCTAGTAGGGCACATCGGGCCTTACAGAAAAGAGATTTCAAACCCATTAGGGATCCCCAGACATGGCCCCTTTTCCCTGTTTACATTGTAAATTTCCAATTTCATAAAGGAACACGGGGATATATCCCCCAGTGGGACCCATCAAAATAAAAGGCTTTTTTACATGTGATTTTCCCAAGTTGTACCTTATTAAATGTCCATGTGGTACCTATGTGGGTGAAACCACACTAAAAAGTAAAAATCACCTGATTGGCACAAACTACAATACCTGCAAAAAAAATCTGGCTCCTTCCACAACATTTTGTGAAAAAAACACCAAGGAGTCAACTCCCTTTTTAATTTTTGGGAACGTCCCCACGCCCACGAGGAGGGAACCACATTTTTTACTTTAAAAAACAGAGGTGTTTTGGATTTTACCGCCTGGCAGTCTCCCCCCAAGCGGCTAATAGGGAATGCGATTACATTTTTTAAAAATTCCCCCCCATCATTCTCTGTAAATTTTTAGATTATTTATTATGTTTATACTATATTATATCTATCAGCAACATATTATTTTTATTTTTTGGCATAATTTGATTCAATTGTATGTATGTTAGTATTGCTTTTTCCCTTTTTTTTAAACATTTATTTACAGATTCGCTAAGATTGGATTTTTGTATTATATCTGCCTTTCTGGAGTATTACAAGATATATCTTATCTCTATTGTATTTATTCCAACTACATATATCAACTGCATAGTTTGGTGCATACCATTTCTATTGTATCTGGTGAGTTATGATAGGTCTTCTTTATATTTATATGTATCAGCATTACAATTTTCACATGCATACTTGTTATCCCATTCAGTGTGACTGTTTTCTGATGTCCATTCATTTAATCATCATCCAACTATATATCTTATATATCTATGTCTTTTCTTTTCCTTTTCTTCATTCTTACCACTCCAAATCTGCTCTGTTTTACACTACATCTATTCTCCCTCATCGGCACACTGCTGTACGGAGTCCTCCGGACCCGACGCATGTGCAAATGTCTCTCTCTTGCGTTCTACATAGCACGCATGCGCCGGCGTCTTTATAACATGGCGCCGCGCACTTTCTCAATGAGGATCGCGCGCTCTATTCTCCGGCTGCCATAGGGGCCTATTCTTTCCCTCGCCAGTTCCACTATAGGTTTGTCAGCTGTCTCTCTATATTATACTATTTCTTTTAAGGCACTCATATGTTTTTAACCTTTTTCCTCCTCCTCTCTTCCCACAGCTTTCTTACCCTGCGATCCCACAGTGGTTAGCATGTCCCTCTCTTCTCATCCATCTGCATTTATTTACCTTACTTCACTCCATACTATTCTTTGTGTAATGTTACATATATTCTCTCCTCTACAGCCTCCCATATACTGCAGTGTATTATACACTCACAAGTTTACTCCAATTTCTGTTTATTCTTTGTGCCTAATAGTTTTGGTAAGCCTATCTTCCTAGACAACTATTTTATGTATACTCCTCTTGATCATATTTCCTTCTACTTTAATTTGGATATCTCTTTTATCGCTGTATATTTCTCCTGCTGATATTTCCCTCAACTCTGGTTTGGACATCTCTTTTCTTTGTATCACTTTATGTTTACTCATATTTCCCTCTTATTTTTATTTCCCTGTCTATTCTTTTCTCTTTCTTTTTCTTTTACCTCTGTTTAATATTGGTCCTTTACATGCACTGCTTCTTTTACAGTGATCTGGTCGAAAAAGGCTATGGTGCTAGCCGAAACGGTTTGTCCCTATAAGATCACGAAATTAGCTGTATATCATCAATTATCAATTATTTGAGGCATTGTAACTATGTAACCACTTTTTGATCCTCTGGGCCTGTACTTACTTCATGCAATAGATCTATATAAATCTTTATATTTCTAAAACGCATCCTATTTTGTGTGCTGTGAAATTATTAACCTATATATTGTGTGGGGCTGCGATACCCCTTTTCACTAGCACCATTATCTCCTAGCTAAGTGCAAGACACTATTTGATTTCTACACATATAAAGGTATTGGATACAGAATACCAGACAAAACTCAGTACACAAAGTAACAGAGCTTCGCTTTTGACCACTCCTCTCTAAACAAGCCCAGGCCGCACAGCATGATCAGCTGATCTGTCCTGGAATTTGTCTGAGGTGGTTGCATAGCAACTGCCTCATCTCTAATCTAGTATGAATTAGAAGACAAAATGGCAGGAGGATTCATTAATAACACAATGCAGCATAATCTTTAAAAAGCTCTATACAAATTACCTTAAAGGCCTCAACTGGGTGTTGTGGTTATCCTACAAAGTGAGGTACTCCGTTGTCTAATTAGACATTTTAAGATTCACTAGATAACATATAAACCACAAACTCTGTTGTAGTATTTACAAAAACATGCTAAAGTCTTTATCCATATCCAGAAAGTAACAAATAGTGCAATTCACCAAAATTAGTATGTATATAAATACAACAAGCAGTTTCCGGACTAGAAGATGTCTTGGCTGTTGTTTAGCCTGTTTCAGTCCATATATGACAAGGTATATGTAAGAGTCCAGGACGCTTGAGCCGCAGCTCAGGAGTAGGCAGAGGAGAAAGTCAAATTCTGCTGTTCTCGACTCCTACATCTACCTTACCAGATAAGGATTGGAGAAGTCTAAGTAACAGCCAAAACATCTTATCTGGAAACTGCTTGTTATATTTAGATGACTACAAATTTGGGAGAATTGCACTGTTTGCTACTTTCTGGATAAGGATAAAGACTTTAGCATGTTTTTTAAAATGCTACAACAAAGTGCCGGGGTTTCTACATTATCTAGATATGGATTGGTAATCCTTCCATGATGCACCCATCTGTTTAAATGGAGTGCAAAACCACTTTTGCATTTTAAGGTTCACTGACTTCTTAGGCTATGTTCACACGGCTTAACTGCGCCCTGCAATTATGCCGTGTGGACGGGGGCGGGGCGGGAGCGGGGGAGGGAGCAGGGGGCCGGACCATTGACTTGCATGTCAATTATCTCCCCCCACAGCGTATTCGCCGAGCAGGGAGAGGAGACGTAATCCATAGTTCTCTATGAGAACTGTGGATTACCGTAGTATTCAGCCCGTAATTTGCGCACTCCTGCGTGTAATTACGGACTAAAATACGTTAAGGTTTAAGCCGTGTGAACATGGCCTTACAGACAATGCTATGTGACCCCTAGACCTCTGAAATGCCACACCTGCGCCATGCTGACAAGTGAGGAAAACGGGTGCTGATAGTCCCTGCTGAAACCAGTGAATGCACAATGCATACAGGTGAAGTCGTGGAGAGTACATCTGGTTTCACTGTACATGTCTGGGAAAAAGAACAGCACAGGCAGATCTAGGAGTGGCATAGTGCAGCCTCTGAGATGTTAGTGAAGCTAGGATGCAGCATGTTTAGAAACCAGAGTACCAAAGGATAACAGCAACACCCAAATTACTCTTTTAAGGTCGTTTGCATAAAATGTGCCGTTTTCAAAGTTCTTTACAGTAACTAGATTATGCTGCAGAATGCTAAACAGTGCAAAACAATAAGGCAAAGGTAAAGCTTTATATGCAGATTTTAACTGTGATGGTATTGAAAGAAAAATTACCACCATAATTATCTATTAGGGGGATAGCCGGTGTATAGCGGCACTGTGCTTACCGCTATACGCCGAGTATGTTGGAAGTACAATGGATCTGCTTCTGTTCACAGGCTCCTATGTCCATGCAGATGCGGTAAAGGATCTCTAAATGCTGTTAAAAGCAGTGCAGGCGAGATGGCTGTCCCCATAATCATATACAGACAACAGAATTAAGAAATCTACAATCAGAAAATAAAAGCAGCTAAGAAGAAAAGAATATGTATCAGTGTTTTGAAAAAAAAATTAGTGCCCTATACAGTAATATTAAATGGTGCTCCACACAATAAGATTGCGCTTCATAGGCGCCATAATCTAATAATGATCTCTGTAGTAGAACCTGTTGCTTCTCATGCAGATGATACTTCTCTGCTATGCTGCACCCCAGTCTAGTCTATTCTGTTCCCAGGATTCTTACTACACTGGCCCACTGATTGTGTCTCTCTCTACACAGCAGGATCATCCTCTCCCTCATGCTTCAAAATCTCGGGTCTTCTTTAGTCTGCCCTCGTTTTATACAGGGACCAAAGCTCATTTCTCTCACATGGAACGCTGTTCATGGTTCTTCTCTTTTACCTGGACTGCTGCTCATAGCCTTCCTCTCTCACGTGGACTTCTGCTCATAGTCTTTCTTTCTCACATGGACTGCTGATCACGGACCACTTCCTTACTTTCTATTCCTCTCATATATAGACTGCTGCTCATGGCCCTCCTCCTCTCTCACTCACATATAGACTGCTGCTCATGGTGCCCATCCTCTCACACTCACATATAGACTGCTGCTCATGACCCTCCTCCTCTCTCACTCACATATAGACTGCTGCTCATGGCCGCCTCCTCTCTCACTCAAATATAGGCTGTTGCTCATGGCCACCTCCTCTCTCACTCACAAATAGGCTGCTGTTAATGGTGCCCCTCCTCTCTCACTCACATATAGACTACTGCTCATTACCTCCTCCTCTCTCATTCACCTATAGGCTGCTGTTAATGGTGCCCCTCCTCTCTCACTCACATATAGACTACTGCTCATGACCTCCTCCTCTCTCACTCACATATAGACTACTGCTCTTGACCTCCTCCTCTCTCACTCACCTATAGGCTGCTGTTAATGGTGCCCCTCCTCTCTCACTCACATATAGACTACTGCTCAGGTGCTCCTCCTCTCTCACTCACATATAGACTACTGCTCATGGCCCTCCTCCTCTCTCACTTACATATAGGCTGCTGCTCATGGCCCTCCTCCTCTCTCACTTACATATAGGCTGCTGCTCATGGCCCTCCTCTCTCACTCACATATAGGCTGCTGTTCATAGCCCCCTGCTCTGGAGAAGTAGAATGTGCCGTCCATGTGCCATAGAAGTAGAACCATCCACCAGTGCTGGAGAACCACTGAACCTGGTTGAAAGCAGGTTCAGTGGTGCATAAAATGCCTGCTGTCTGTTACCTGGCTTATATAATACATGCTAATATCCCAGCAGCAGTGGAAATCAGTTTTACAAAGCACAGACTTCTATTGTGTCAGACAGACACAATGTACTATCTAATAGGGGAGGTTGTCTGGGATCAGGGATGTCCCACAAGGTGACATTATGTGGGGCAGTGGGGCTTGTCATATGATGTATCCAAATATCCTGATGCAAAGGCACAATTTTTTCTGTGTATAAAGCAGCCCTGAATAGCTAGCGGTTGATAGTTAATCTTTCTACCAGATGAGTAGCCCTAGTCTTTACTGTCACAACAGTGTGGCCTTTTACGATCAATATGAAAACCATGTCTATTTGCAGTGAAACTGCCTCTTGGCCACCCAATGGCTGCTACATTTGACCATACCCTAAGCATGAAGCTTATTTCAATTTCAAAGGAAAACTGAACTTTATAACTAAGATCTTGTCCTTTTTCTGATTTGCATTTGTAAGTAATAGTGTATATTTTTGTTAGTATTATGTGAGTCAGCCTGGACCAGTTTTCACTGTATAGTAGAGGGATGATATTAATGCAACCCAACAATGTAACACATAAAGGCTTATTAAAGCAGAGGGCTGCAGCCGTCCTGTCACCATTTGCTGACAATTACCGTAATAAATGTTGATTTCAATAATGGCAAGTAAATGGATTTCGTGTGCTGTAATGTCATCCGTGTACTCAATAAATCCTCGCTCTGCAGAACGTTCATGTTCTCTGAACAACAATGTCCCTGCCCTGATTTCATAGCCAAATGTAATTTTCTGCTTCACTTGAAATGCTAGGACTGCAATCTTCTCAGCCTGTGTCCAGATGGATGTGACAGCAAGAAATGAATGTCCAGCTGTAGACGGTGTCCTACCTTACAATCAATGTGAAATGCAGCCTATTGTGTTACTACAAATTTCAGTCAATATGCTGCATAATTTTACTTATATCATTGTCAGGATTACTGTTTTAGGTAATAGCTGCAAAGAAAAACCACCGAGGCTGTTTTACTTATAGTGAGAGAGAAAATAAGAGGAAGCTGGAATATATAAATGAGAAAGGAAACCATAATTCAGTTTTTTGAGTAACTAGGAAACATGACAACGTCACCTATGGCCAGATAATTACAAGGGAGTAGAATGTGTATTTGCTCTAAAGGGCCACATTCACGTCAATGCCTGATGATTTTAATTAACAAAAACAGCCAAGAGTAAGTTAGTGAGACCAGCATAGAGATGGGCTTAGCTTTTCTGGTATATTGCAGATAGACCAGAGGTTTGTGGCAGTGGAGAAGTGGTCCCGTCATCATGCCAGAGGTTGGTGGCAGAAGAGAGGTAGTCCTGTCTCCTGCCAGATATTGGTGGTAGGATGGAGTTAGTCCTATTTCCACACCAGAGGTCGGTGGTAGAAGGAAGTTGTCCTGTCTCCACACGAGAGGTTGGCAGTAAAGGGAAGGTGGTTCTGTCTCCACACCAGAGGTCAGTGGTAGAGGGGAGGTGGCCTTTCTCCACGCCAGAGGTTGTTGGTAGAGGGGAGATGTTTCTGACTCCACACTAGAGGTTGATGGTAAAGGGGAGATTGTCCTGTCTCAACGCCAGAGGTCGGTGGTAGAGGGGAGGTGGTCCTGTCTCCAAGCCAGATGTTGGTGGTAGAGGGGAGGTGATCCTGTCTCCATGCCAGAGGTCGGTGGTAGAGGGGAGGTGGTCCTGTCTCCACACCAGAGGTCGGTGGTAGAGGGGAGGTGGTCCTGTCTCCACGTCAGATGTTGTTGTTAGAGGGCAGGTGTTTCTGTCTCCACACCAGAGGTTGGTGGTAAAGGGGAGGTTGTCCTGTCTCCATGCCAGAGGTTGATGGTAGAGGGGTGGTGATCCTGTCTCCACATCAGATGTTTGTTGTAGAGGGCAGGTAGTCCTATCTCCATGCCAGGGTTGGTGGTAAAGGGGAGGTTGTCCTGTCTCCATGCCAGAGGTTGGTGGTAGATGGGTGGTGGTCCTGTCTCCAAGCCAGAGTTCGGTGGTCCTTTAAAAAGCAGATTTTGGACATAGATTTAACGCTGATTTTTAAAGGCAGATTTTCAGCCTCCTATATACTATAACGTGAGGTGAGGTTTTAATTTATATGAGGAAACCACTCAGTCTAGCTCCCCTATACACCAGGTACTTGACTCATAAATGTGCTGATTAACCACTTCTACAGACCACCAGGGATGTTCCTCTTAACCAAAGATAGTATTATATGCAGTATAAGCACATGAATCGGTGACAAAGTTGAAATGTGTTACTAGCAGGTTTTGTCATGGATTGCTGCCTAACACAAATATTACCCTCAGCACTGCAGGCCAGATCTGCAGCTCGAATTCCCAACATACATGAGATGTACACTCACCGGCCACTTTATTAGGTACACCTGTCCAACTGCTCGTTAACACTTAATTTCTAATCAGCCAATCACATGGCGGCAACTCAGTGCATTTAGGCATGTAGACATGGTCAAGACAATCTCCTGCAGTTCAAACCGAGCATCAGTATGGGGAAGAAAGGTGATTTGAGTGCCTTTGAACGTGGCATGGTTGTTGGTGCCAGAAGGGCTGGTCTGAGTATTTCAGAAACTGCTGATCTCCGGGGATTTTCACGCAAACCATCTCTAGGGTTTACGAGAATGGTCCGAAAAAGAAAAAACATCCAGTGAGCGCAGTCTGTGGCGGAATGCCTTGTTGATGCCAGAGGTCAAAGGAGAAGGGGCAGACTGGTTCGAGCTGATAGAAAGGAAAACAGTGACTAATAGCCACCCGTTACAACCAAGGTAAGGCAGAAAAGCATCTTGAACGCACAGTACGGCGAACTTTGAGGGAGATGGGCTACAAACAGCAGAAGACCACACCGGGTGCCACTCCTTTCAGCTAAGAACAGGAAACTGAGGCTCCAATTTGCCCAAGCTCATCGAAATTGGACAGTGAAGATTGGAAAAACGTTGCCTGGTCTGATGAGTTTTCGATTTCTGCTGCGACATTCGGATGGTTGGGTCAGAATTTGGCGTCAAACAACATGAAAGCATGGATCCATCCTGCCTTGTATCAACGGTTCAGGCTGGGGTGGTGGTGTCATGGTGTGGGGAATATTTTCTTGGCACTCTTTGGGCCCCTTGGTACCAATTGAGCATCGTTGCAACACCTTGTTGAATCTATGCCACGAAGAATTGAGGCAGTTCTGAAGGCAAAAGGGGGTCCAACCCGTTACTAGCATGGTGTACCTAATAAAGTGGCCGGTGAGTGTACCTTTACATTATGGATTTTTTTCTACAGAATATGAATGAGATGTCAGGATACGTTCGTCTGGGCAGTCTCCCACCTGTTTAGCACAACGACCTGCGAGGGTTAATAAGTCTAGCTTGGGACCACACCCTGGGAGAGTTGCTGCTCCTGAGCCAGGAGTGACGGCTCTCAGGACCAATCGGAGGGCCCAGATGGCGCACCAATCAGCTGCGGAGGCGGTGTCCAGGCAGACCTCTTGAACCTCCTCATTCCCTCCAGGCTTTGCCTGACCATCTCTGCTTCCTCCAGCTCCCTGGCATCCTGTGTGCACACCTGTCCCCCTGGGGCAGGGGGGGTGAAAAAAAAAAAAGGGGCATTTTTAGTTTTTAAGGGTAAAAAGGAAAGGGGGATTTGGTTAGGGTAAAAAGGAAAAAAATTTTAAAAGGTATTGGGGGGACTGTGGGTGGGAATTTAGGGGGGGTAAAACGAAACCAAGGGTCCCCCCCCAGGAAATGGGCCCTTTCCCGCTATCCCTTGGGGCCGGAAAATTGGAAAAATTCCGGGGATGGTTTTTTTTGCTCCTTGGGATTTTTTGGGGACCCGGATACAGGAAAGGCAGGGGGGGGGGGCTGGAAGGAACCAAACCTTCCCCACCCAAAGAGACGTTTCAATTTTTGGTTTCCCCTTGGGGTTCACTTTGGGGAAACAACCGTCGTGGGGTCCCTTGTGGCTTAATGTCCCGGGCCCGTTTTGGGTGCAATTCTTTTTCCCGGGGGTTCCCCCCCTTTTTTTGGCCTCCATTTTTAATTAGCGGGGCCCCAAAGGGGGGCGCCCCGTCCAAGGGACCCTAGGGCCCAAAGAAAGGGAAAGGGGACCTCACCATTCCCCCCTTTTCCCCCTTTTCCCTCCAGCCCCCCCCTGTTTTATCCCTGGTTTTTGGCACCACCTTTCTCCCCCCTAGGGGCACCGGGGGGCGTCACTGCCCCGCATTTAATTTGGGGCGTCTTCCTGTTCCTGCCCTGTTTAACCCCCCGGCTACTTAAAAGGGAAACCCCCTTTCCTGTTTCTCTTTGTCGTTCGTTTTTGTCCCTTTGGGGGGGAGGGGAAAAACTTTTACCCCTCCCTTTGTATCCTGCCGCTGTACCTGGGACCTTTCTCTAAATATAATTTTGGCCAACCCCCGTTGGGGCTCGTCCCTTAAAGTTTACTGCAAACTCCCCCTTTTTCAGGGCCCCCAGGGGACCCCCGAAAAAGCACCCTTGGCTCCCCCCGCCCGGCAACTCCCTCTGTGCCTGCATTTGGGGCCCTGAGGATCCAAAACCTGGAAATTGCGGGCGGCGCTTCGGGGTATGTTTGTCAGCGCCCAAACCCCTTTCAGCCCAAAAGGCCGGGTTTGGGGAAATATTTTTCCAGGGGGTTCCGGCGTTTGGGGGGTATTCCTCGGGGGGGAATGACCCCCCCCTTAGGTTTCCAGTTTTTTTTAATTGGGACTTTGCTTACCATGTAAAGGACTTTTGTACTTTTTCCCCCAAAAACCCGGCACACTTTATAAAGGGGTAATGGGGGGTTTGGGTGTTCACCCGGATTTGAGGTTTAAAAGGGAGAGGGCGGGGCGGGGAAGAGGGGGGGGGGGGGGGGGGGGGGGGGGAAAATTTAAAAAAAACCCTTAACCCCCTGTTTAAAATTCCGCGTTTCCCCGGTTCAGACCCTCCCCAGGGGCCTGCTCAAATTGAGAGCCCCCCCAGGGCCTATGCAATTTGGGGGCCCCCCGGTTTTTTTTGGCCCAGCCATTGGGCCGCAGGATCTCCCCCTCGCATTGAAGTGTGCCAACAGGAGAAACCCCACCAGAAAACCCCGCCCTAGGTGAATCATGGTAGGGGCAAACCCAAAGGTAACAGGTATTTCCCATGGGGTCCCAAAAAATTTTTTTTCCTTTCCCGTTAAAAATTTCGTATCTTTCCAGGTTTTTGTTATGGGAGGGCCTTTGTGGATTCGGGGTCAGCTTGCAACTTTGTGGATTTCTTCATTTTTTTTAAAAAGGGTCTGGGGGGTTCCCTGGGGGCCTCTATCTGTTTTTCCCTTTCAGGGTTTTTTGGGTTTGATTTACCCCCTTTTGGGAAGGGCAAGATCCAACATTGGGATCCTGAAATTGAGATATGGTGGGATCTATGACCCCCCCAAATTTTTTTGTCATTGGGAAAGGGGTTTCCTGCTGATGTGGTGTTAGGGTTGCCCCTGGCTTCCCGAAACACAAAACCTGGGGATTTAAATGGAATTTGGAAAAATTTTATTTTGGGGGGTAAACAATGCATTAATAAATGTCTTCCCGATCAAACCTGGGTTTTTAAGGGGATTTTGGGGGGGGGTTTCCCGGGGGGGGGGGGGGGTTTATTTTGCGAGTAGTGTTTTTTCCAAGACCAGTCTGGGGGAGGGGTTTTCCCCCCCATTTGGTCCTATGATTGTCTTTGAACTATTGCCCCCGGGGGAGATTTCCAAAAAGGAATATTCAAACTGTTGGTCCGGGGAGGGGCCCCAGAAGCAGTATATTTGCAGAGAGTTTAAGAAGGGTCATATCCGTCCTTCGGGGTCCCCCTGGGGTGGGGGTTTTTTTTTTGTGAAGAAAAAAAAGGGAGTCTCCGTCCAAAGGGATGAAACCGGGGGAAAATCAATAAGGTAACGGTTTTAAAAACCAATATCCCTTAACCCTTTTATTCCCCACCTTTTCCCAATCAAATTTAGGGGGCAAAGTGGTTCTCCAATGGTTGGGGGGGAGGGGCTTAAAAAACCTTATTCGGGGGGGCAAGGGGGGGGGATGAATGGGAAAACTGCATTTAAAACGCCAGAGGGGGTTTTTTAATATTTTGGTTTTGCCTGGGGTTTTTGGGAAAAAAACCCGCGGGCTTCCAGAAAATGTAAATGATGTTTTTCCGAGATCCCCATTGGTTCCTTGTATGGTTGTTTATCTGGACGACATCTTTAATTTTTAAATTTTCAGGAAATTTTTTTTTCCCCCATGGGGAAAAAAAACTTTCGGGAAATTTTGGGAGAATTTTAAAAGGGAAAAAACATTTGTTTTCCAAAATTGAGAAATTGTTTTTCGGGGGTTTAAGAAATTTCCGTTCCTTTGGGGGGGGAAAATTTTTACTTTCCCAACTCATTTTGTAGGGGTCCCCGGAAAAAGGGCCAGGGGATTCTCGATTGGGTTCGCCCTTCCTTCCCGGGGGGAAAACGGGTTAAACCGGGGGGTTTTTAGGGGTTTTGCCAAATTTTTTATAAATGTATTCGTAATTTTTTTTGTTCTGTTTCCCGGGCCCTTAACTTTATAGACTAAAAAAGGGGGGTTAAATTTTAAAAAAAATGGCAACCCGGAGGTTAGAGGCTTTTAAAAAAATCAAGGGGGGTTTGGGGGGGGGGGCGGGGTTAAGTGTTGGGGTTAAAAAAAAGGGTTTAAAATTGGGGTTTTAAAAGGGGAAGGGGGGGCTTCGGGTTTGGGGGGGGGGCAAATTCTAACTCAGGGGAAACGGCCACCTTTTACTAAATCTCCGGCCCTTGCCTTCTTTTTTCCCTAAAATTTTCCTTGGGCCCAAAAGGAATTTAAATGTGGGCAACCAAAAAATTGTTTGGGAATTAAATGGGCTTTTCGAGGAAGGGGGCCACTTTCCCCGAGGGTGCCCAGCATCCGTCACAGTCCTAACCGATCATAAAAAACCTTAAACCAGAAAATTCCCAAATTTGAACCCCCCGTTTACGTTGGGCTTTCTTTAAAATCAAATTTTAAATTTGTTTTAATACAGACCTGGGTTAAGAATGTTACGGCGGAAGCGTTGGGCTAAATTTTTTGTGCCAGTCACCCCACCTCAGGATGAAACCAGTACCCTTTTACCTAAAAAAATTTGGGCTCTCTGTTACTCCCCCCGACCTAGCCACGGAGATCAAAAAACACCAAAGGGTTTTAGACCTGTGGATTTGTCCTTTTCTAAGGTTTTTTGTTCCCCCCTCAGTTTCGGTTACGATAAAAAAAAAATTTCATGATTCCAGGGAACCTGGGGGGAATCCGGATTGTCCCCGGCACAAAAAAGACCCCAAAATTTCCCAAAAATTTCTGGTTGGGCCCTCATTTCCTGTTTATGTGGGGGGCCCATGTAAAGCCTCGACACCTGTGCTCGGGGGAAAGGGTTTCCGAACTGCCCTCCCGGTGAACTTTGCCCCTTTTTCCCTATTTCCGGACCGTCCCCTTTGGGGGGGGTCACAAACTCCATGGATTTTATGGGCCATCTGCCCCACCTTGAGGGCAAGGATGGGCCTTTGGGGGGTAGTGGTCAATTTAAATAAGAAGGGGCCATTTATCCCCCTTAAAAAATGTTACCCGTCAATTTAAAAAGCTTGCGGAACTTTCATCAGACATTCGTTAAACGCATGGCTAAACCCGAAAATTTTTTGTTTTCTGATAGAGGGGGTTTTAAAATTTTTTTTTCTTGTTTCTTGGAGAGGGTCTCTGTAAGGCTATGGGTAAAACACCCTGTCCCTTTTTCCCTGCTTTCCCCCCAGAGACCAAAGGGGGGAGGGGCGGAGAGGGTGGAAACAAACGTTACCAAAAAAATTAGGGGTTTTGGGCTCCGACCCGCAGGGAGACCCGGGGGGAAATTTCTTACCTTTGGTTAAATTCCCCTATTAATAAACCCGGATATAGTTCGTCTGGGTTTAATTTTTTTTTTTAAGGGTTTTCCCCATCCCAACATTCATCATTTTTTCCCGGGGCTACTTCTGATCATAGTGGGGTGGAGTGTCATCGTTAACGATCTGTGCACAGTCTTGGGGCCCCAAATTCAGAAGAACTTTGGGGAACCCCAGAAAATCCCCGGGAAAAGGGAAAAAGTGATAAGAGGCACCCTTTTAAATGGAAAGGGTTTTAAAAGGGTTTGGGGTAAGGGTTTTTTTTCTACCCCGGAAACTTTTGTTTAAAAGGTTCCCCCCCCCGGTAAGCTTCGCCAAGTTTTTGGTCCTTATGTAATTTTTTGAGGTATTAATTTCCCCTGGCCTACCCCTCTTTAAAATTTCCCTCTGGATTCCGGAAAACTTTAAAGTATTTTTTACCGGTCGGGGTCCTGAAGAATACATTCCATTTCCCCTATCCCACCCGCTAAACCCCTTTCCCTTTAGAATTTAAAGGGGAGTTAGAGTATGAGGTGGCCCAAAACATTGGGCTCTCGGGGGGGGGGGGGGAAATAAAAAAAGGGGTTGGGAAAACCTGGTCCCTTGGAAGGGTTATGGTCCTGAGGGGAGGTCGTGGGGTTTCCCGCTAACCGGGTTTTAAGGGTGATTTCCTCAACAAAAGGGGGGTTCCAGATGCTCCCTCCAAGAGACCCGGGCCAGATAAGGGTTCCCGTGGCCCCCCCAAAAGGGGGGGGGACTGGCAGGATAAAGTTTTCATCTGGGGGGAGTCCCCCCACCCGTTTAAAATCCCAATGACCTGCGATGGTTAATAGGTCTAGCATGGGACCCAAAAACCTTTGGGGGGGAGTTTCTGTTTCCTGAGCCAGGAGTGAGGCTTTTCAGGACCAATCGGAGGGGCCCCGGGTTGCAAACAAACCAAACAAACCCGGGGGGGGGCGGTGTCCAGGCAGACCTCTTTTAACCTCCTCTTTCCCCCCAGGGTTTGGCCCTGGGGAAAGGGGTTTCCCCGGGGCCAAAATGGTTTTCCCCCCGGCAAAGGGGTTGGGTTTTCCTTGGGGAAATCTTAAACCCCAGGGGGGGGGGGGGGGGGGGGTTTTGGGGGGGGGGGGGGGGGGGGGGGGGGGGGTCGAGGGGGGGCGGGCTCCAACGGGTCGGGGGTCCCAAAATACCGGGGGCCCGGGTTCCGGCAAAACTTTTTAACCCCTTCGGGTTTCCCCCGACTCCCGGTTTTTTGGGGTTTTCCTATTAACCCGGGCCGTTACCCAAAAACCCCGGGTGGTTTAAACTGGAAACCTTGCCCGCGGCCTTTGCAATTTTGGGGGGCCTTAGAGCGGGGAAGCATTTTTAAATTTTTCTTTGGGGTTTCCAGCCTTTTCAAAAGGGAACGGCTGCCACCCAAAGTGCAAGGGGACCCGGGGGGGGCCCCCCCGGCAGTGGGGGCTTGGTGACAAATCCCCCCCCACCTTTCTCCCCCCTTCCGAAATTTTTGGGGGGGGGTTAGGGGGGAAAATTTTCATTTAAAGGAAGTTTAAACCCCCCTTTTTTTAAAATAGGAGAATGTTTTCCCCAGATTTAAAATTTTTATGTGTAAACAGGGAAAGAAAGGTTTCAAACTTTTCCCCCAACCCTTCGGAACAGGGAAAAAAGGTTAAGAAATCCCGGGAAGTTTTGGAAGGGGGGAATTTTCCCAAAAAAACCATATTTATTTTGGGTTTTTGGACAACCCAAAATTTGGTTCAAAATGGGGGGGGGGGGGGGGGGGGGGGGGGCCGCGGAGGGGACCCCTTGATGCCTTTTTTTAAAAACCCCGGGGGCAAGGGGAAGAATGGGGCCAATCCAGGGACCCAAAAACAACAAAAAAAGGGGGGTCCACTTCCATTTCTAAAATTAAAGGGGAAAAATTTCCCCGGGGAGAAGGAAACAACCCTTGGTTTGCAGGGGACCAATCCCAAAATCCCCAAAATGGTTTAAGTTTACCTCCCGGGTTAATTTAGGGTTTAAACAAAAAGCAAACCAATAATTGAACTTGGGGAAGGGACCCCCTTTTGGCAAAATTGGTCCTTTCAAGAAACATCCAAGGTGAAGGGAAAAAAAGTTAAAAAAATTTAAGCTGGGGGGGAAATCCAGGATTAAATGGCCCGGGCCCCTTTTACCAACCCTAAGAGGTTTTTCCCGGTTTCTTCCAAACCTGGGGCCTTTCCTGGTTTTGGCACAAAACTTAAGGGGGCCCCTTCCCCTTTTTCCACAGGGGGGCAAGGGCCCCAAAAATTACGTTTTAGCAAAAATACTGATTATAGTATAGTGGTTTTTACTCTGATACAGAATGGCGGTATTATTCATTAACTATGTGGTGGCATTATTCCGTCAATATGTGGTGATGATATGTGGTGATACTATTCAGCCTCAGTGTGATGGTATACATTTTTAAAAAGTTAATATTTTTTACCAATTTACAAAAAAACTAACATAAAAATCACATAAAAATAAAGCTTTACATATGGCAAAAAAGGTGAAAAAAATTAGTAGAATAACCAAGTGCAAGAAAGCGTTATAGCATTCAAACCTGTGTGTACTAAGGGAAAATGTGAGAGTAAAAGGGAAGCGGTCAGGGACTGGTTAATAGTGATGCGATGCGTCGCAGCATAGCACAACATTTTAATGTGGGGAAGAATTTTTTTCTCCCCGTCCTGAATGTAATTTAGCCTACAAATGGCCTTGAGTGCCATACTACATGTCATGTACTTCTCATAAATGTTTGAGGATGAGCAGCTCATTTTGGGCGCTGGATGAGGTTGACCCCATTTTTTTTTTTCCTAGTCCATTGTATATAAAATACATGACCCCCTATCCTCAAAATAAAAAGTAACTTAAAGCTTCCAGCTACATGTAAGGATTTGCTTAATTTATTTAACTCGACCGCCCACCGACTTTTGGCGTCAGCTGGTGCGGGTCGTTCATCTGCAGTGACGTCTTTTGGCGTCGCTGCAGACTTTGGGGTTTGTGGCGTCCGGCGCTGCAGCAGCGCTGAGATCGGGGCTGTACTACACAGCCCTGATTCCAGCACAGCTCCTGCAAGCACCGGGGAGTGGGGGAACATCCGCACCCCGGTGTTTTGACCCTTTGATTGCCACAGTTCGTCACCACAGTGCAATCAAAGGGTTTCCCTGCTCTGTCGGGTGATCGGGACACCCGGTGACCTGACAGAGCCTGAAGAACGGCTGCACAATCAGCCCTGGGGACCTAGAGTAGCCCCAGGACTGACTGTGTAAGAAGCCGTTACCCGGGCAGAC
>JAODAL010021956.1:0-65815 GCA_025379985.1 Phyllomedusa bahiana
CATTGGGTGAGTTTGGTGGATGACTGCCTTGGTGATGGATCTAGCTACACTCTTCCACACTGCGGGTGTTGCAGTTCAGATCCCCAACTTCGAACGGTTTGGGGTCACGTGGCAAGAGAAACCAGGCCGTTCTCAAATTAATTTGTCCTGGAGACCATCAACACACAGGTCAAGAGCTGTGGAAGGCTCTGAGCACTCAGACAGACCAGTGACTGGCTGCTAAGAACCTCGAATCCATTACACTAAAGAAAAAAAGAGACCGCGGTTTGGAGCGATACTATTACAGTTTGGCAAGTCTTACAGTAAGCGAGCTACGAGTCAGAGTTCTGTCTGATGTAGTGCTATTTGGCACACAGAAGTATACGAGTATTTTGCATTGGCTCACCACGAGTCTTCTGTTAGAATGCCAGTATCTATACCGCTATTTATTCATGTTTTTCTATATAACTAAAAAATAGTATGCACATGTATATGTCAAGATACAAATAGTGCAATAATAAAAGGATATTGCTACAATTGAAAAAGCACTTTTGGCCTCAAAGAAGGTATTATTTTAACCCAGAGTGTATAGTGCTAAGAACCTGGCGCCAGAAAAGGTGGTGTGCGGCAACGGGAGAAATCTCCTTGATGCCCCTCAATTATGCATATCACTTGCCTGGCACACATCATCAACCTGGTTGTGCAGAAATTTCTCAAGCACTACCTGGGTCTTGACTGTCCGCTGAGGAATGCTCAAGGTCTTAGCTCACACTTCTGGCGTACGCACCCTGCTTCGGCACAACTGGCAGCGTTGCAGCATCATCCGGGCCCCCCCATCAACCGTCTGATATATGATGTGGCAACACACTGGAATTCACTATTCTAATAAACCGACCATATTTTTCTTTCAATTGTATACCGCATCATCAGGAAGGACTGTAGAATTACGGGCTTTTCTCCAACGCCCAATATGCATATACTCCAGACAATAAAGACTCAGTCCTTAATAATTTCAAACTTTATAGAAAACGATTCAATGTGTATACAGTCCATGCAATTCAAGGCAGACATTTAAATCTTTCAACACTCTAGCAACGAGTTAAACCTGTGATGCGAGAATTATTTATAACATCATCAAAAGCAACATAGGAACTTCTTACTTAGTGTCCATAGCTTCTTAAGAACACGGAGCTGTTTGAAAAAGCAGCCATGAGGATTGCACCGCGCCTCGCAGTGACGTTTCGGAGGTTGCAAGGCGCGGTGCAATCCTCATGGCTGCTTTTTCAAACAGCTCCGTGTTCTTAAGAAGCTATGGACACTAAGTAAGAAGTTCCTATGTTGCTTTTGATGATGTTATAAATAATTCTCGCATCACAGGTTTAACTCGATGTCAAGAATGGGCACAGAGTTGTTCTGAAGCCACTGCTTTGTTATTTTAGCTGTGCGCTTAGGGTCATTGTCTTGTAAGAAGATGAACCTTCGGCCCAGTCTGAGGTCTAGAGCACTCTGGAAAAGGTTTTTATCCAGGATATCTCTGTACTTGGCTGCATTTATCTTTCCTTCAATTGCAACCAGTCATCTTGTCCCTGCAGCTGAAAAACACCCCAAAGCATGATGCTACCACCACCATGTGTCACTGTTGGGATTTTATTGTGCAGATGATGGCCGTGCCTGGTTTTCTCCACATATAACGCTTACAATTAACACCAAAAAGTTCAATACTCCTCTCATCAGACCAGAAAATCTTATTTCTCATAGTCTGGGAGACCTTTATGTGTTTTCTTGCAGAAAGTCTTTTTAAACCTTGGCCAGATCTGTTCCTTGCTACAATTCTGTCTCTGAGCTCGTTGAGCAGTTGTGTGAGCTGTGAGGTCTTATATAGACAGGTGTGTGCCTTTCCTAATCAAGTCTAATCAGTTTAATTAAACACAGCTGGACTCCAATGAAGGAGTAGAACCATCTCAAGGAGGATAGAAGAAAATAGACCAGCTGTGAGTTAAATATGAGTGGTCACAGCACAAGGGTCTGAATAATTATGACCATGTGATATTTCAGTTTTTCTTGTTTAATAAATTTGCCAAAATATCTACATTTCTGTTTTTTCTTTCAAGATGGGGTGCAGATTATACATTAATGAGCAAAAAAATGAACTTTTTTGATCTTAACAAATGCCTGCCATGAAAGAGTGAAAAATATAAAGGGGTCTGAATACTTTCCATACCCACTGTACACATTTAGCCTACACTACATCTCTTGTCTGTAGTTCCTGTGCCTGCTGCTTCTACAAACTATTCTACTGCTGCCAACCGCTAGATTACAGCTGAATTTATTTTTAAATATACTGCACACCTGTATGACCTTGATGTACACAGCATACAACAAAGTGTTTCTAGCCCTCCAAGTCTTTTTTTAAATGTCTCCATCTGTACTACCACCAAATGTACTAAGTCCTGTTATGCTCAACCTGGCTGTTCCCCATTGCCATGTTCTCACTGCCACCAATGGTACTTCCGTCTAATCTAGTGGAAGTGGAACCTGGCTGTTCCCCATTACCATGTTCTTGCTGCCACCAATGGTACTGCCGTCTAATCTAGTCTAATTGGAACCTGGCTATACCCCATTGGCATGTTCTCGCTGCCGCAAATGGTATTGCCATCTTATCTAGTGGAGCTGGAACCTGGTTGTTCCCCATTGCCATGTTCTCGCTGCCACCAATGGTACTGCCGTTTAATCTAGTCAAACTGGAACCTCCATTTTCACCATTGCCATGTTCTTGCTGCCACCAATGGTACTGCCATCTAATCTAGTCAAACCAGAACCTCCATGTTCCTCATTGCCATGTTCTCGTTGCCACCAATGGTACTGCCGTCTAATCTAGTCTAATTGGAACCTGGCTATACCCCATTGGCATGTTCTCGCTGCCGCCAATGGTTTTGCCATCTTATCTAGTGGAGCCGGAACCTGGTTGTTCCCCATTGCCATGTTCTCGCTGCCACCAATGGTACTGCCGTTTAATCTAGTCAAACTGGAACCTCCATTTTCACCATTGCCATGTTCTTGCTGCCACCAATGGTACTGCCATCTAATCTAATCAAACGGGAACCTTCATGTTCCCCATTGCCATGTTCTCGCTGCCACCAATTGTAATGCTGTCTAATCTAATCAAACCGGAACCTCCATGTTCCTGATTGCCCTGTTCTCGCTGTCACCAATGGTACTGCCATCTAATCTAGTGGAGCCATAACCTGGATTTTTGCCATTGCCATGTTCTCGCTGCCATCAATGATACTGCTGTCTGATCTAGTCAAACCGGAAGCTGTCTGTTCCCCATTGCCATGTTCATGGTGCCATCAATGGTAGTGCAGCCTAATCTAGTCCAGCCTGCAGAGACATAACTTCAAGTTCTTGGGCCCTGGTGCAAAAAGTGAAATGGGGCTCCTGTCAGTTACCATGTGCCATTTCCAATACCGGTGTCTTCTTATGTGTCAAAGGGGCTTTTGGGCCCCAAAAGCAGCTGCTACCGCTGCACCTCCTATAGCTATGCCTCTGCTATAGCTAGGCTGTCCTCATCTTTTCAGTTAGCCATTGAAAGGAATGAATTATTTTAGCTTGTGAATTTTTTTTCTGTCATTCATAGAGCTAAAGTTTCTTCACTACGTTGTTCCACATATCCAGTTTACTTTTATGCATGGTAATTACAGCTTCTCCTCACCTGTATAAGTATAAAAATTAACCTGAACATCTCCCATTGACTTTAATGGGGTTCAAAGTTTGAGTTTGACTCGAACTTCAAACCTAACTTCTCTAAGTTCACTGCTCGACTCATATACATAGTGACCGGCAAAATAAAGAGAACATTATGATGTCAATTAAACTGTGCGGAGCACAAAAAAAAGGAAAAGGTG
Organism: Phyllomedusa bahiana; assembly: GCA_025379985.1. Classification (NCBI taxonomy): domain Eukaryota; kingdom Metazoa; phylum Chordata; class Amphibia; order Anura; family Hylidae; genus Phyllomedusa; species Phyllomedusa bahiana. Next base: position 3,885 of record JAODAL010021956.1, read on the forward strand.
ACCCGTTGCCTTAGTTTTCTGGTTCATCTAACCAACTATGGTGTGGGGGGTGGAGTGGGTCAGATGCATTGGCTGTATGGGGAGACTCTTGAAATTCCTGATGTCAGCTTTGTTAAAGATAAATAGATCGAAAAAAACAGATTTGACAGGTGGAGAAAATAGAGCTCTTAAAAATGTACGCGATGACCATTCCATTGTAATAAAGCCAGCAGACAAGGGCGGGGATATTGTGATTTAAAATTTTAGTGATTATCAAAAAGAAACAGAACATATACTCGCTCATCCCAATTATTATGAGAAATGCACACATAAATCATTACCAGCAATTCAAAAGAACCTATTAAGTCTTCTAGATAATGCAGTCTCACAAGGAGCTATAGACAAAAAAGAAAAAAGTTTTATATATATCAAGGAACCAAACACACCATTCTTATATCATTTGCCAAAAATTCACAAAAATCTCATTTCACCGCCAGGCCGTCCTATTATTTCACGAATTAACTCATTTACTAGCCAACTGTCCCATTTTTTGAATCTACATTTTCAAACATGTATAACACATCTTCCCAACTATTTGAATGATTCTACTACACAGCTTATTCAATTACTATCCGATATCGAATTGGATTCTAATTACATTCTTATTACCCTTGATGTATGTTCTCTCTATTCCAACATCTCACACCAATTAGGGATAGAATGTATAACTCATATGCTCAGTTATGATCCTGATTTGGCAAAATCCAGGAAGGATTTTTTTATTTTAGGACTTAAATTTATTTTAGAGAATAATTTTTTATGTACGAGGACACCATGTTTAAACAAATAAAAAATACAGCATGGGGGGCCTTTTGGGTAACACCCCCCAAAAAACAAATTTTTTTTCTTTTTTGGGTGCCTTGAAATAAGTACATTTTTCCCCCTCCCCCCTTTTTTCACAAAATGTTTTAAAAATTTTAAAAAGGAAAAGTTAAAATAGACGATTTATTTTTTTAAATTGGGGCAGGAAACCCCTTCCATCTCAAAACAAAACAAATTTATTTTAAATTCCCTTAATCCCCAAAAACATGGGGTTTTGAGGTTTTTTCCCCGGGCCCCCTATAGTTCAGTAAAAAAAGGAGTTTTCTAATCTAGAAATTTACAAAACAAAACAGGGTATTTTTTCCCCCCAGTTTCTCAAAATTTTTTGGGTTTTTGCCCCGATCTCTTTAAAACTTTCCCTTTTCCAGCCTTCAGCTCTGCTGCTCAGGAAAGGGGGGTTTTGGGGATTTTTTGAATTGAATAACATGGGGGATCAAACAGGGGTGGGCAAAAACCAAAGGGCCCCCTTAAAATCCCTTTTAGGGCCCCAAAAAAAAATTTCCCCGGGTTTTTGTGGGGCCCCCTGAGTAGCTGGAGGGAATGTTTTGCTTCAAAAGCACAAGGGTCCCCAGGTTTTAAATCCCTGCAGGAAAACCAAAAACCCGTGGGGTTTTATTTTTTTTTTTAAACATTTCACAATTTCCTCCAAAATTTAGGTTTTTTTTTTATTTATTTATTTTTCACTGTTTTTTTAAATAATTTAAATAAGGGAGTACAAAGGGGGGAGTAGGGAATTTAAGCCAAACCCGGGGTTTTTAAACCCCTCCCCTAGCTGCCTGAGACGAAAATGGGGATTTTCCCCCGCATGTTTGACCCCGGGGTGAGGAGCTCTCAGCCCCCGGTTTGTATCCCCCGGAAATGAAGGGGTGGTTTAAAAAATGGATCCATAAAGGAGCAGCTTAAAAAAAAAAACGGTGCGGGGAAATTTTTAAAAATAAGGGGAAAGGTGAAAAAAGTTTGGTGGGGGGGGGGTGGGCCGGCGCAGCCCAAAATGGAAGCCCAGACTCCCGACCTTCCCCCCCGGCCCCCCCTGAAAAACCCAAAAAAGCTTTTATATCAAAACCCCCTGGCAATTTTCCAAAAAAATGCCTAATTGGGTTTCCCTTTAAAACCCCTTTGGAAAAAAAAAAGCGTGAAACCACGGGGCGGGGGGGAGCCCATGCCAAAGGGATTTAGGGAGGAGAGGGGGGGAAACGGGGGAAAAAAGGACCCGAGTCCCCCCGGGAGTGATCCCGCCCCGGGGGAAAACCCGGGGCTTTGGGGGTGTGGGCGAAAAGGAAAATTTTAAACCCGGGGGCCTGCCCCCCCTGGAAAGCAGCAGCGGGCCCTGGGGCCCTCATTTCGGCAGGCCCCGGGCCCAAGACAAAGCAGCCGGGGGGACAAAATTGGCGCCGCCCGGGCCTCGGGAACCCCTTTCCCCCCTTTTCTACCGCAGGGGTTTAAAAAACCCTGGGGAAACGGGTTTTCCCCCCCCGGGCGAGACGGGTCCCCCCCGCGGGGGCCGGCCCGGAAACCCCCGGAAAAACCCCAGGGGCCGCTGGAACCGCCACGGTTTCCCAAAAGGGGGGCCCCGAAACCCCCCGCGACACACCTTTTCAAGGAAAAACCAGGTTCCCCCCCTTGGGAAACCCCAAAAGGGTTTCCCTTTTTCAAAGAACCCCCCTAGGGGGAAGGCCCTGAAAACAGTTCCCCCGTGGCGTTGGAATTTTTGGGGGGTTTAACAGAAGCTTTGCCCCGACCACAAACGGTTCCCCCTTTCCCAAAAGGGGGGGTTTTTTACAAAAATTTTTTTTTACCTAATTGGGGCTGCCTTGAAAAAACCTACATAAGGGCTTTGAGGGGGGGGCCCCCGCTTTTAAATAAGAAACCAGAAAACGGGGTCCCCCCCCTTCCTCCCTTCCCCTGCTAACCCTGCCCAAAACAACAAACCCAAAAAACACGGGGGTTCCCCCAAAGGAAACTTTCTTGGGTATGGGGGGTTTTGCTTTAAAATTTACATTACAGCCAGCCCCTTTCCCGGGAAGGGAAAAAGGCCCCGTTTTTCTTCCATCCCCCGGCCCGCAAAGGGAAAGTTAGAGGGGCCCTGGCCATTTCCATAGTTCCCGATCCCAGTTAAAAAAGTGCCCGGCCTTTTCTGAAGGATCAGAATGAAAATAGAAATTTGGGAAAAAACTACCCCAAAAATAAAAACCCAATAAGGAAGGGTTTTAAGTCCCGGGCCTGAGGTCAAGGGGGGCCTTAAAGTGGGATCGCAGCTAAACCAACAAAGTCTTTTACAAAAGGGCCCCAGGGTAGACAACCTGGAAGAGGAAAAATGATGAAACCCGAAGGGTATGATCCCAACTAAAAGCTAACAGTTAATAACCAGGGTAGAGCCAAATTAAGGGGAGACCTCCCGCCATTTTTGGGGACTAGATAACAGGGAAGGGGGAAAAAAAAAAAAATAAAGGTACCCCCGAATCTAAAGGGCAAAAGGGAAATTACATGCCCATCCTCGGCCCCCAAATTTTTAACCCAAACCCCCGCTTGGGGGAAAAACCCCTGACACACCGTATCCAAAATGGGGCAGAAGGGTATCGTGCCCTCCGCCCTTTAAAGGGTTTTAGGCACAAAAGCCAAAAAGAAAAAGATTTGTTGCGTCCCGACTTTGTCCCTTTAAAGGGGGAAAATTTTTGGCCAAGGCCCCGATCCTTTAGGGAGGTAAAATTTTTAGGGGGCCTTCCCAATTTCCCGCTGTACCCGGGTCTTTTATGGATCACCCTCCAGAAAACGGGAGGCTTTTGGAAAAACCCCTTCCACGTTACTTGGGAAAGAAAAGGGAAAAAATTTATAACAGATGGGGGGTTCCCCCTTTTCCCCCTTCAGCGTCCAAGAATGGTCCTTTGGTGATCTGAGGTTTTGTATGGGTGAACCTTTCCCCTTTCCTTTTTTGCAGAAAAAAAAAAATAGCCAAACCAAGGGGGGGGGGGGGGGGGGGTTTTCTCGATTGGGGAAAAAAGAAACCCCTGGGACAGCCACCGAGCCCCCAAAATGGGGGTCAAGTACCCCCGTAAAGCAAAAACAGATTTTTCCCCTCCCAGGGGAAACTCCTGTTGGGTTTTTCCCCGTCCCAAAAGGGTCCGGGGAAAAAGGGGAGGCACAAATCAAATGACCCGGGGTGACGTGCTTCCCCCCCCAAGGCCTCCCCAGGAACTTAAAACCCTTTTCTTCCGAAGGGTTTTTTTTTCGGTTTTGGGTTTTAATATAAAAATTTTTGAAAATTGGAATTGCTTACTAAGAAAAACAGTATCGTAAAAGTTTTCCCCCTCTCCCTTTTTTTTTTTTTTTTTTTTTTTTCCTTCCCTTTCCCCCCCTTTTTTCCCCCCCCTCTTTCCTTCCCTCCCCTATCTAACCCTCCCTCTTATCCTCTTCCTCCCCCTCCTCAAAACCCCCTCTGGGGATCACAATATGAAGAAGGTTTTTAGCGGTCCCCCCAAAAGAAAGGGGGCTTCCCAAGGATAGTTCCCGCTGACCCAAACCCCCCCTCTTTGGGGATTTAATCGAGGGAGGCTCACTTTTTGGGGGCCCCCGCCTCCCCGGCCCCAAAAAAGTATAATTCCCTTGGGGCCCTTATCCCTCCGGGGGGAAATTTGGGCCCCCGGGGTTTTTTTTTTTGATAATGGGTTTCCCCCGAGTTGGGGAAATTTTTCATTTCTGTTTTTTCTTGTATACTGTTTAATTTTTTTTTTTCCCCCTTCTTTTCGGTCTCCCTTTCCCCCCTCCCTCTTGGTTTGGGTTGGGCCCCGGGACCCGTACCCCCTTGGGCCCCCCGGTGGACCCTCCCCCCGCTGAAAACCAAATGGGACGTTTTTGAAACACGGGGGGGTGAGTGGAATTTTTTCTATTTTAAAAAATGGCTTTTAAAACCAAAAACATTTTAATTTTTAAAGGGTTTGGAACCCCCGCGATCAAGAGGCGCCTCCTGAAAAAATCTGGGGGCTAAAGGCGGGCTGGTTTTGAGGGAGCCTTTTTTAAAGGGACCGGGATTTTTTGGGGCCGGGAAAAAGGAAAATTTTGGGTTTTGTAAACATCTTTATCCAAAAAATGTTATATGCTTGCAGGGCGGAAAAGAGCAAGGGGGGCCCCCTTTTTTTCCTCCCCTCGTTTTAGTCCCCCAAACCAAAAAACAAAAACTCCCAATTTTTGGGTAGGGGGGCCCCCTTTTGTGAATTTTTTGCAGGGTCGCCCCCGAGGTTTCCCCAATTTAAAAGTAACCCCTTTTTGGGCCCCCAAAAAAGTTCCCAAAAAAAAATTTTAAAAAAGAAGGGGGTTTTAAAACCCAAAATTTTCCAAATTTTTTGCCTGCTACGCTTTTAATTTTGGAGGGGAATTTAAATTTTCGCCCTTTCAGGGGCAATAAAGGGAAAGGTTTTTAAGGGCCCGACACCCCCCTTTTTTCGCTCTAAGGGTTTTTTTTTTTTCCAGAGAAAATTTTCCCCAAAACTGTTCCGCACAAATAGCTTGTTTTTATTTTGGAGAGTAAAAACCAACCCGACTGACAGAGCCCTTTTTCCTATTTTTCCGCTCCGCATTTGGGGAAAACAACCCCCCCGCCCATTGACTCCTTTTTTTGGGAAAATTTTTCCCGGGGAGCGGTCCGGTTGGGGGGGACTTGACCTGGGGGCCAAAAAAAAGTGGTCGGGCCCCCCGCCCCCAATATCCCATATCATTGGGGCCCCAAAAATATAGCCTAAAAACTCGCAATGTCATTAATGGAAAAAAAAAATAAAAAAAGAGTTCCCCCTATTGAAAAAAGCCCCCGGGCTTGAAGAACAGATCCCTTAAAAAAAAATTGAGGAATATTTCTCTATTAAAAAAGAAACTCGGTATTTTCCCGTTTGGAGTTTCTTGGGGAGGCGCTAAGGGGGGTAAATCCCCGGGGCCGAAAATTAAAAGTCTTGAGCCCCCCTTAAGAAAAGGGGTAGCCCCGAAAAAAAGTTTTATGATTCAAATTTAAAGAAAATTTTGAGTTTCCCACCTTTGGCCCCCAAAAAACCCTTTCCAAAAGGGGTCCTTTTGGCGGATAAAATTTGGGTTAAAAGGCCCCCAATTGAAAACCGTAGCCCCGGAAAAAAACTGAAAAGCATTACTATACTTAGGGAACGATACAAAAGAAAACGAAAGGAAAAAAAAGCCCCCACACAATTTCTCCGCCAAAAAAAAAACTAAGGGGAGGGCCCCAGAAAATTGGGGCCCCCGCAGGCTTTGAAGGATTTCGGGGGGGATCCTTTGGTATGCCCAGATAAAATTAAACTCAACTTTTTTAAAGAAATTAAATTTTCACCCCATACCCCCTTTCCCAACCCCCCCCTCCCATCGAAACCCCGAATAGTGGGGATCCAAATTTCTTGGGAGCTTCCTAGAGAGAAAGCAAAAACCCCCCTCAGCTTTCATCGGCGGCCCTAAAAAAGCTGAACGCCCCCAAAAAGAGAAAAGGAGGAGTTGGGGGAAATACTTTAAAACCTGCCCCCAAAGGGGAAAAACTTCCCGGGGCCCGAAAGGGTTATTACCATTATTAAAAACCTTCCCCTTCCCCCGTTGGCGCCGACGTAAAACGCCCTCTATAATTTTTTTTCTTGGGAAAGGCCTTTTCAATTCCCCCCGGGCGATGTTTTCACTCCTTTTATTCCCCACTCTTACCTAAACTTTATAGAGACCACCTCGGAACCCCCGGGCCCAAATTTTCGGCCTATAACATCTTAAAATGCGATTTGAAAGTCCCCCCCCCCTTGCTAAGATCCCAAACAAAAAAGATTTTGGGGGCCTGGGTCCCCCAATTAATCCCCCAGAAAAGGTGGGGTTTTTTTTCTGGGAAGGGAGGGGGGGGGGCCCAAAACCAGGGGGCCCCCTTGCCTTGTAGAGGTGGGGCAACAAAGGGGGGATTGGGGTGCCCTTTTTCCCCCCATTTTTCGGGCCGGGGAAGGGGGTTTTGGGCCCCCTGAAATTTGGTTTTTTCCCCCCTCCGCACAATTTAGGCCTTTGGGGGAAAAAAGGTTTCCCTTTAAAGACGGCGGTCCCAAAGGGCCCCATATTTTTTCTCCTTCGGCGTCTATCCCCCCCCCATGGGGGTCTCCGGCCCCCTTTTCCCGATCAGGAAAAAGGGAACCCGCAGGGATGCCCCCCTTCCCCCCCCTCTCCTATTTTTAATTCCGTAGAACCCCTGGCAAGCTTTCTAAGGGGGGGGGGTTTTCAACCCCGATATTAAGGGGGGATCACTGTTTTATAGGGAAAAAAATTTTAAAATTGTCACTGTTTTTCTGGAAAGATATCCTGTTTTCCCGTCGTAAAAACAAAATATCTTTACCCCCAAACCCGCACTCCCTCCTAAAAAGAATTTTGGTAGACTTTCCGGAATTTTAAAAAAAAAACACTGGGGGAAAAAGAGGCTCTGCCGCCCAAAATACCTGAAGGGCCCAACCCTTTCAAAACCCCTAGAAAATAAATTTTTAAATACAAAATGGAAAAAAAAGATTCCCTGGAAAAAAATCCCTTGGGATTCAAAATTTAAAAAAGCTCTTTTTTCCCCCTTTATACGCCCCCAATTTTCCCCCAAAAATTTTTTTCGGAACTTTAAGGGAAAAATAATGTTCAATGGCAAACAGATGGGCCAAATGGGCCCCCCGGTTGGCAGAAAACCCCCAGTTTAAAAAAGACGCTGTTTCCTAAGCGGGCCATCCTCTTTGCCTCTAAACCAGTGCAGATTTCCCATGGGTGAAATTTTTAAAAAAGGTCCAGGGGCTTTTGGGGGAAAATTTATTTGGGGCCCCGAGAAGGCATAGGGGCCCCCGGGAAGGGTGTTCCCCATGGGGTCCGGGGAGAGGGGGGGGCTTTGGGGGGTCCCAGCCCCCTTGGGAAAAATTTTTTTGGGCCCTCACAGTTAAGACCATTGTTGGGGGTGGTCCCCTCTACATTCCCACTCCATATGGGCAAGATCGAAAAAATTTTGGCTGGCCCCCCGTCCACCCCCAAAATTTCCCTTGGGTTTTGGGGTAAAACCGGGTCATTTTTAATATAGATAAGCCTTTGCTGGGCCCCTGGCCTTATTAAGAAAAATAAAGGAAAAACCTCCTAAAAGATTTTATTTGTGTTCTGAGACGTCACCTTTGACCTCGTTCCCTTTTTCCCCCTTAACCCCCCGGGTTTTTTGCCCCTCAAAATAGCTATAAGTTTTTTGGTTTTTTAAAAAGGGGGGTCTTTTCCCGGTTTTCGGATGTGGTGGGGAAACCCGGTAAGGAAACTAATGTCCTTTGAGGGCAATAAAAAACAACCTTCGAGCTTTGCAAACCCCTCCTTTTTACATCCTTTTTTTTGGGAGTTTGGGGCCAAATTCCCTTAAAAACAAAAATCCCGGGGTTTGGGTAAAAAAAATCCATCCCCCAAACCCAAAATTTTAGATCCCCTTTTTAGGAAAAAATCACTCCACCCCGGGGGTCTAGTTTTCCCGGGCCCTTTTAAAAAAACCTTCTGGACCCAAAAACCCCGAGAATTTTTCCCCAAAAAATAAATACATGGAAAAAAATTTGGGAAAAAAAATTTTGGGCCCGAAACCGCCCCACACTGGGAAGAATGGCAACGCGTTTGGGGGGGGCCGTCCCAAAAACTTCAAAATGGCAAAAACACAAAAAAGAATCAGTATAAAGTTTTTTTTTTCCTTTTTTTGGGCCATACTCCTTCCTTGATTCAAAAATTTAAACCCCACGGGAAACAGGGCCCCCTTGGGTGGAGATTCGGGGCCGGAGGGGGCCAAATTTTTTCCCTATCCCTTTTGGGGGGGGGGGAGGGGCCCCAAAATCCAAACCATTTTTGGGGGGTGGTCCGTGAACCTCCCCCGGGGGGATCGCTGGAAAAGTGAGGTTTGGGGACTGGACCCTAAAAAAATATTCTTACTTTCCCTTAAATTTCCACAGGAAAACGGGCAAAAACTCTAGACAATTGGGGTTCCCATGCCTCCTCAAATGCAGCTAAATGTTGATTGCCCCCAAAAAAAGGGGAAATCTGCCCTCCCGCCCCCCTAAAAGGTGACTTTTTGCCGGAGGATACAGGGAAAGGGGCCGGGAGGGTGGAGTATTTGGGCCCGGGCCCCCCCCATGATCAAAGTAAACCCCAAAATTTAGGGCAATTTGGGGGTCTTTTGGGGGTTTTCTATGCCACTACCAAAAAGGCCTAGCTTAGGCCCTTTCTCCACCGGGGTTTTTAAACAAAATAAAAAAGTCCCCCACACCCCTCCCCCCCCCCCCCCCTGGATGTTTTCTCCTTTTGTGTCCCCTTTTTTTGGTTTTTGGGTTTTTTTTTCCTTTTTTATATTTTTTAGCAAATTCCCTTTAAATTTTTCTAAAAGGGGTTTTACCGAAACCCCTACCCACTTGGCTCCACCCTTTTGATTTGCAAAAGAGAGGGTAAATTTCGGTGGGTTTGGGGTTTTCTATCCCGAAAAAATGTTAAAAAACCCCTATCCCTTTAAAGGGCCACCACTCACATTACAAAAATAGTTTTTTTTTTACCCTTTTTTGTTTTTGGGAAAGAATTTTTGTCTATTTGGAAAAAAAAAATATGGTTTTGTATTTCTTTTTTCCCTGTACTTGTAAAAACCATTACACAATTCTAGTTTTTTTCCCCGATTTCGCTTTTTGAAATTTTTTTTCTTGGGGTGGGGGCCCTTTTGATTATAAAATTTCCCCGTATGTTGCCCTATTTGCCTTTAGTGTTTAAAGATGTATAAAAATAAAAAAAACAGTTTTAAAGAAAATGTTTTTTCTATTTCTTTTCAAGCTTCCCACGTCAATTTTAACGGGCGGGGCCCAAAAAACCCCTTTAAAAAAATTTTATAAAAAAAAGCTATGTCCATTTCAACCACGCCCATTACAAACGGTGGAAGCTGAACATATCCTACAGACAATTTAAAAGGGTCCGTAGGAATTGTTCAGAAGATGCGGCATTCATTGAACAATCTCAATTTGTGAAACAACGCTTTCGGGAGAAACAATATCCCGAGGCGCTTCTGAATAACGCCCTTTCACAAGTGCAAACTTTGAAATAAAAGGACTGCTTATTGTATAACAATAATAAAAAAAATTTAAAAGAAAAAAATGATATGAGAACTAAATTCTCACTCATAACACAGTTCAATTCCTCTCATTGCAAAATCAGAAATATTCTAAAGAAACATTGGGATATAGTTTGGGTCCTATAATCCCAAAAAATCCTAATATTTTTAGGATAGCTCCAAATATAAAGAGCATTGTTGCCCCAAGTTTGGTTAAACATGGGACTGAAAAATTGAAAGTGAATACACAAGAATTAGGGAGTTTTCCCTGTGAACACCGAAGTGCTTATGCTGTCATAGCATTACCATATCCAAACAGGTGACATCCTCCATCACAGATATTACAAAAAATATAAAAACATTTTAAAATGAAAAAAAGTTTTTTTGTCATAATTTAATCGAAATCCCCCTGTAAGAAACAATCATTGGACCAAACCACTTCCCCTTTTTAGGGTTGTTCCCCACGTTTTTTTGTGATCCGTTTTTAAACGGTTCCGAAAAAACGATCTAAAAAATTGCCCCAGTGTGATTAACTTGCTTTCAATGCAAAAAGACATCGCTGTTCACCGAGGGTCGCGATGCGCTTTTCGCGATCCCTTTTGGGATCCATTTTAAGAATTGCATATAAATTCTTCTTGCTTTTTTACGCAAAAAAAAAAACCCCATAGGAAATAATGGAGCCCCCGTTTTTTGGCACCCCAAAGCATCCAAAAAACCCAATACATTTGGATGCGTTTTGATCCCGCTTTCGACCCCAAAAAGCACCGTAAAACGCTTTGGGATTTAAATTACTTATAAAATTTGAATATTATGTTTGGGAAAAATTTTGTACTTTTTTAATGGAGGGCAAATTTTTTTCTGATGCAATTTTCTTTTGGGGAAAAAATGCCTTCATTCTAATGGGAAAAAGGAGAGGGGATAATGCCCAGCCCCCACAGCTCCCAGCTACCCCGGATGCCATGGTGTCAGGTCTCTATTTTTTAAAAAACTTTTTGTTTGTTTTAAAAAAAAAAAAAAAAAAATGGGGGGGGAGTTTCTAAAATCATAGGTTTTTTTACAGTTGATTACATGGGTAAAAAAAATTTTTTTTCTTGGTCATTGATAGGTTATATTATTTTAAATTGTAGTTTTGGATAGGTTTTGATTTAAATAAAGCTTTAAAAAAAAAACGGACCTTTTAAAAACGCATGCAAACGCATCCGATACCATAAAAAAAAGGATCAGCTTTGCGTTTTTTGGATCCGCTTTTTGGATGCTTTTTTGCACCCGGGTTTTGCTTTTAAAAAAACGGATCCGAAAACGATTCGAAAACGGATCCAAAAAACGTTGTGTGAACAATCCTTACTTTTCGCGGGAAAATTGCAAAAAGACAAGCATCAAAAAGGTGACTTGGGCAAGGATTTTGCAAGACACTTCAAAGAATTCCACAATCAGAACTCCTCTTTCCCGATTACCCCTATAGATGGTGTGCCGGTGGCTAGCACCAACAAATTTCAATTACTCCAGAGAAAAGAATTATACTGGATGTTGAGACTACAAACAGTTTATCCCAAGGGACTTAATGACATAGTGAAACTACTGCAATAAGGAACACTTTCCACATAATACATTTTTCCAGTTTGAGTAGAAAATTATTGTTTTTCAAGCAATTTTAATACTTTTCTTTTTTTATTTGAGAATTTTAGAATAATCAATTTACAACTTGATTGACGCATAAAACCGAGTCTTTTATGCCAAAGAGTACTTTCATCTAAACACAAAGGCGGACTTTTGTTCTCTTTATGTGAAATATTTATATATTATTTTCTATAAACAAGAGCTCATTTGCCAATTGGCCGGCTAAAATACATCTGTCTCTTTTCAGCCAATTCACATCACTGTAGCTCTCTATGGAAAGAGCTCGCAATTTGATTAGTCTAATATAGCTAAAGACCCACGATGCTGACCAACAGGGCCGCCATCAGAAATTTTGGGGCCCCATACAACTGGAGCATCTGGGCCCCCCCCCGCCTCTCCCGGCCCCGCCCCCATCCCCCGGCCCTCCCCTCCCCCCCAACCATTTTTTCTTCCCGACCCACAATCATCGCCACCCAGAAAAAAAAAAAAATTGACTGACCAAACCCGATACCCCAAACCCAAAATTGCCAACAAAAAATATAAAAAAAACTAAATAAACCCCACCACACAAACCTATCTAATAACCCCATAGGTTTTTGACTAAAAAAGTAACCAAGACCAAAATCACAAAACATAAAACAAGCACCTTAAAAACCACCAAATCACCCACTATCTGCACCATAACAATAAATGAATAAACCGCCAAACTGTTAGTGATTAAAACCATTACATCAAGACAATATTTCCTCCAAGAGGACCCAAGCAGGCTGTGGAATCAGGGGTTGGATCGGAGTCGGTGGGTATTTTGAGGACGGAGTAGGAGTTTTTCATAAAAAGGGACCCATCCAACTCTAAAATAATAATAATTTGGCCCTTTTGTTTATGCAAAGAGCAAGAGGAATTGGGAGGCCGTGCGCTGCCCCATATCTTCAGCCTCATCAATGAGGAGTGTAATTGATGACATGAAGCAGGCAAAGGGCTGCCCCCGGGGAAAAAATTCTCTCCCAGGGCAAACGATTTCAGCAAAATGTTTTTCCCCGCTTTCAAAAAAAATAGAAGATCAACCTTTATCAGACCTGACTTGGGCGTGGCAATTCCTTTTTTTACCCTGCATTTTTTTAGGATGTTGCCCCTGTGGGCACCGCTTTTTTCCCCAAGTTTGTGTAGAGGGCCTTCTCTAGCCTGGAAATAATAGATCGATGTGGGTTATGTATGCAGGGTCGATGGCGAATACCATTTCTCCCAAAAAAATTCGCTTAGTTAATTTTTTTGCTCCTAAAAAAACAAAATGTTAATTTTTTATTATTTTGTTATATTTTGGTAAAATCCACCTTTTCTTTTCAATACTCCGAATCCCTTTGGGCCTGAATCAAATTCAAGCATAACTTGACCAAAAAAACTGATCCCAGGTCTCTTCAACCCCCTTCCCAATGTTTTGGGCAGAGGAGTTGGTACAAAAACAGCTTTATCTTCAACTCTACCCCCAAGTGTTTCCAAGGATCAAAACATTGTTCCCTTTTGCTTGTCAGTTCCCCGTTCTTCCTAAAAAACTTGATTATTTATCATTAAGTGATAAAAAAACCTATTTACCATTTTTTTTTACAGTAAAAATTATCATTAAAAAATGCGCCCTGTATAGGGAATCAGGGTCGGAGGTTTGGGAAATTGAGGAGTCGGGGGGGCGGGGGGGGGTTTTTGGCTTTTCCCCACTCCACAGCCCTGCAATTTTGGGTAATACCCAGGTAAAAGGTGCCTGCATATAGTTTTTCTTACATTTAGGGCCTCCAGGGGGACTCTTGTCTGGTCGGTTTTTGCTTTCCCTCTTATTCTCTATTCGGTCCCAGACCTCCATGATGAATTCCTCCGTTTACCCCTCGTCCCGCAGAATTTAAACACAAACACCGAGCACCTCACTTATAAAATTTTTCCCAAAAAGAGTGCCTCCTCCCCCCTTGTACAAACTCCCCATCCACAATGGGAATAATTACTCCCCCAAATTATGGGGCCCCCCCGTATGTAACAGGTAATTCAGGGCCCCCCCCGTCAGTATTAGGAAAATGGGGGCCCCGGGGCGGTTTTTAGGAAGCTTAGGGGGACGTAGGTCTTAGGGCCCAGTAGGAGCTTAGGGCCCCCTGAGGGAGAATAGGGGCCCCCCCTGAGGCAGAATACTCCCCCTGTAGTTTAGGGGCCCCTTTTAGTCAAAGAGCCCTCCCCCAGTAGTTTAGGGCCTCTGTAGGCAGAATTTTCCACCCCCCTGTAGTTTTAGGGACCCCCTTTGTCAAATTTCCACCCCCATAGTTTAGAGGCCCCCGTGTTTTAGGGTCTCCCCCGTATATTAGGGCCCCCCCCCAATATTAGGGCCCCCTTCAATAATTTGGGGGCCCCCCCACATATTAGGGCCCCCCACAGAATTAGGGGGCCCCCCTTCATAGTATTGGGGGCCACCCCACATAAATTAGGGCACCTCTTTAGTATTAGGGCCCCCTCCACAGTATTAGGGGGCCCCCTCCCAGTATTAGGGCCCCCCCCCCATATAAGGGGCCACCTTCATAGTATTAGGGGCCCCCCCCACAGTATTGGGGCCCCCTCTACAGTATTGGGCCACCTTCAAGATTAGGGGCCCCCCCCACAGTTTAGGGCCCCCCCTACAGTATTGGGCCCCTTCATAGTATTAGGGCCACTCCACAGTATAAGGGCCACCCATAGTATTTGGGCCCCCCCCACAGTATTAGGGCCCCCTCTCAGTATTAGGGCCACCTTATAGTATTAGGGGCCCCCTCCCCCAGTATTAGGGCCACCTTCATGTATTTTGGGCCCCCTCCACATATTTGGGCCCCCTCCCAGTATTAGGGCCCCCCCCATAGGGTTAGGGCCCCTCCATAGGGTTAGGGGCCCCCCCATGGATTAGGGCTCCTTCCATAGGAAAAGGGCTCCCCCAATATTAGGGGGCCCCCCCATAGGATTAGGGCTCCCCCCATAGGATTTAAAGGGTTTCCCTCCACGTATTAGGGCCTCCTCCATAGGATTGGGCCCCCCCATATTTTTAGGGGGCCCCGCGGCCCCCTCCCCAGCCTCACCGTTTTAATAAAAACTTCCCCCTGGCCGGGGCCGCCCCCCCCCGGCGTTTTCCCGTCCGCTCCGGGGCCGGGGCCCCCGGGCAGAGCGTTTGTAGGGCAGGGGCAGGGACCCGGCACACCCTTTTCCCTGCTCGGGCCGTTCATCTTAATTGTAAACGGGGTCGAAATGGACTTTGCATACTTTTTTAAGGGGGACCCTCTTGGGGAAGCCAGAGGGGGGGGAAGTCGGGCCGGGCGGGGGGCCCCCCCCCCTGCTTCAAAAGATCGCCCGGGGCCCGAAAACGGCAAAACCGGGTTTTGTACCCCCCTATGGGTGGCCTTGCTGCCCAAATAAAATTTTTTGGGACATATTTTTCAAATTCATAGGGCCCCCCTTCAATTTTTTTTAAACCCCCGCCCCCCCCATTTTTTCCTATTTTTATTTTCCCTCATAGAAGTGGGCCTTTTACCCTAATTGGCCACGGAACAACCCCTCTCCTTCCTTCTGACCAATCAACAAAAGTTTTCCATTTTTTTACTTTTTTCATTTTTTTCCCCTTCCTTCTCACTTTTTGGGTTTTAAAATCAAAATTTTCCCCCGCGGTTTAAAAAAAAGGGCCTGGGGAAATTGCTCCCACCCCTTTTCACCCAGGGAGCCCCAATCTTACAGTTTTTTCAGCCCCCCCTTTTTTTTTTTCTTTTTTTAAATTTTAATAATCACTTTTAAGAAAAACAACACATTGTTTTTTTTTTTTTTTTTGTCTTTTTTTTTTATTCATGGGATTTTTTATTTTTTATGGTTCCATTTTATAATGGGAGTTTAGTTTTTTGGGCTTTTATCAACCCCAAAAAGGGTTTTTCCCGCTAAGAAAACATCCAAAATTATAGCCTTTTGGAAAGGTACGGATGGTTTCCTAAAACCCTTTGGGTTTTTTAAATTTTTCGAGGGTAAAAAAACCGCTTTTTTTTCCCGGGAACATTTTCTAAAATTGTTTTGAAAAACCCAAATTCCCCCTCTAACGTTTGAACTCCCCGGGGTCTTCACAATAGACACTGAGATCCTCCGTGCCCCACCCTAAATAAACCCCTTTTTTTCAATGTTTGGGAATTTGGACATCTCCGTATTTTAACCCCCAACATTTTCCTTTCGTTGATTGACGTTTTAAATCTCTTCCTTTGGACGAATTTTAATTTTCCTTTTTTAAAAGGGCCCTAGAAACGCTTAACAAATTTTTAATGGCTTCTAATGAATTTGGGTCCGACATGAAAGGGCTTTAAGTTTTTAAATTTTCCGATTTTTTTTAAAGTGTCCCAGGGGGTTAAAAACCCTCTTTGCTTTTTTTAAACCCCAATAAAAAAATTTTCCCTAACCCAAACTTTCCTGGGGAAAATTTTTGCACTTTTCACGAGGGCCGGGTCGAAATTTTTTCAAACTATTCAATCTAGATAATAGATAGACAAAACCAGACAATTTTAGAAATAAAACCAGATAGACCGACAGACAAATAGATTAAATAAGGGATAGAAAAATTTAAATTGGTTTAAAATAGAAGTTAGATACAAAAATAGACCGAGAGCAAATGGGATCCGGATCCTCAGTGCCCCCACCGGGTGGCTTGAAAATGTGGGGAACAGATGTAAAAAATGAGCAATCTGCTTTAAACCGTTTTCCCCCCGGGAAAACTGATGCTCACAGAAAATTGACATCACTCTTTTTTTGCTGCAAAATTAAAACCTTTTTCCCCAAGAAAGGCTTCTTTTTCTTTCAGCCAGCAAGTAAATCTCCCCTTTAAATTTTTAAACCAAAAAACCCGTCTGTGGAGTGGGTATACCAGGAGATTGGGGAAGGTTTTGGAGAATTGAGTCCCCGACAAGGGAAACAAATTTTTTTTCCTCCCCCCGGATTGGGGCGAGGGTTTTATATTTTCGGGGTGAGTATTTCTCCTTTTGAAAAGTGTTTTTTTTGCTCTCCACAATCCCCTGCGGCGCCCCGGGATGCAAAACCAAAAATTTCACAATTACTTTTTCTACACCCAAATGTCCCCTTGCCCATAGGACTTTTTAGAGCACAAGATCCTTTCTGCAAAATGGGGATGCAGCAGCTTTTCCCCCGTTTTCCAAGGGGGGAAAAGTTTTTCTGGCTGCACACGGATAACAAACTCTATAATATGTTTTTTTTTCTTATGATTGACTCATTCTGCCTAGAAAACTGCACAATGAAATATGAGGTTTTAAAAAGCCCCGCTTGTGCCCTAAACCCTGGCTTTTGCTAAAGGACCCCCAAAAAAAGTCAGATAAAAGGGAATGGGCCCCAGGGCCCCAGAGAAAAGAGGGGAAAAACAAAAAAAACAAAAAAAAACAAAAAATGTGGGGAAGCTAAAATTTTCTACTACCATGTTTCCCCCGAAAAAAAAAAAACAGTGGGGGCCTTTTATAATTTTTTTTCCCCCCTAAAAACGGAAACTAAGACTTTTTTTTAAAGGGGGTTTTTTTTTTTTTTTTCTATTTAAAAAAAAATTCACCCTTTATTTTTTGAAAAAAAACATCCCAAAATGTAAATAAAAAACGTAGTGAAACCCTCACAAACATCAAAATAAGCACCCAAAATCTGAATTTTTATAACTAAAAAAGCAAAAAGGTCCCTTTTTTTTTCGGGAAAAAATGGTAAAAATGATATCTGTTTTTTGTGAACCCCCCTTCCCCCCAAAACTCCGAGATGTAGTTTCCCCCCCACTTATAAGGGTTTTCAAAAGACGTTTTTTAGAGCAAAAAAACCCCCAGAGCAAAACACTCCCCCGGCCCCCTTTATTAATTTCACCAAAGCTAAAACGGGTTTTTGGGCCCCCTTTTTGCCTTCAGAACTGCCTCAATTCTTCCCTGGCAAAAAGAAATTTAAAAAAGGTGTTCAAAAAGATGGGTCCCAAATTGGGGAACCCAAAAGGGGCCCCCAAATTTTTGGGGCCAAGAAAAAATTCCCCACACCATGAAAACCCACCACCAAACCAAACCTGAAACCGTTAACAAAACAGGGGTGGGGTCCCCTGCTTTCAGTTTTTTGAACCGCCCCAAAATTTTTGGGCCCCCAAACCCTCCGAAATTTTCCCCAGCAGAAAAACGAGACTCATCCCGACCAGGCCAACGTTTTTTTTCCCCCCAAACTTCTAAATGTCCAAAATTTCGATGACTTGGGGAATTTGGGGGCCTCAATTTTTCCCGTTCTTTAAACTTAAAGGAGTGGCCCCCCCCCCCCAGTGTGGGGCTTTGTTTTTGCCTTTTGGAAACCCCCCCTGCCCCCAAGTTTGCCGTTTCGGGGGCGTTCAGAGTTCCCTTCCTTTCCTTCCCTTTTGGGTTTTAACGGGGGGCTATTTTAGTAAAACCCGTTTCCTTTCAAACACTCGAACCAATTTTGGGGCCCCTGTCCCTTTGACCTCTTGGGGAAACAACAAGGCCAAATTTTCCCCCCCACAGGAAAATTTTCCGCTCACTGGAAAGTTTTTTTTTTTTCGGGCCATTCCCCTGTAAACCCTTTGAGATGGTTTTTGGGGTTGAAAATCCCCGGGGATTTACAAATTTCTGAAATACTTTAACCAGGCCCTTCCCCCACCAAAAAACCATGCCACGTTCAAAGGGGGGGGGGGGACTCAAAAACCCCTTTTTTTTCCCCCAAAATAATTTCTCGGTTTGAACTGCAGGAGATTGTCTTTCCCTGTCCCAAAAATGCCTAAAATGCATTGAGTTTCCCCCATGGGGATTTGGGTGAATTTGAAATTTTAAATTTTAAACCCGGGAAATTTTTTGGGCCCGGTTCCCCTAAAAAAAATGGGCCCCGGGGTGGTTTTACTACATTATGGGCAAAAAGTGTCATTTAAATTTTTTCCCCTTTTCCCCCCAAACAAGTACTTTTTAACCCCTTAACGCCGACGTTCGTTTTTTTCCTCCTCGCATTCCCAAAGTCATAACCTTTTTTTTTAAATTTTTTACCTACGGAAAAAAAATTTTAGGAAATTCTATTTAAAAAAAAAATACTTTCAAATTGGGTGTTTTTTTCTTTTTACCAAAAAAACTATAACCCCTTAACCCCCAAAAAAATTTTAAGTAGGGGCAAAAGTGAAAAAAACATAAATATATTTTCGGGGGTTTTTTTTTTTTTTAAAAGGTCCTTCAATCTTCAATTTTTTCGATTTTTGTCAACTTTCCCTTTAAACAAGCCCTTTGTCCCATAAAAAGAATTTTCGCCGATTTACCAATTTAAAGGCCCCATGGGGGAGGGGAAAAACAGCTTCATTCTTAAAAACCCAAACAGGGATGGGAGAAGATGGAAAAATTAAAAAGCCACCCAAAACGGGGGGGGGGGGGGGGGGGGGGGGGGGGGGGACCGCAAAAGGATTAAGCTACTTCCCTTTGGCAAACATTAGGCCCCAAAAAGAGTCACAGAAAAAAAGTCACAGACTATCACTACCCTGTCCTGTCCACAGCAACCCTTAAAAAACCCGGGGGGGGCAAACTACGGGGGGGAGCAGACGTAGAAACTGCCAAGGGGCCCAGTCTGGGGGGCACGGACCCGGGGAAGCTCCAAAACCCCGCGTCCGCTCCCCTGGTAATGCCGCCCTGGCCCCGCCAGCAGTGAACAAAAACAGTTCTGCAGTGGTGCAGAGTTTGGGGTGCCCGGCGATGTTCCCCTTGAATGCCTAGGCCCCCCCCACCGAGCTTTTAGAGGCAGCGCTGCCCCTAATAGTAGAGGGGAAAGCGTCCCGCTTGTTCTTTCCCTCCGGGCTCTCGTGTTTACTTTGGTTTTACGCGGTGATGTCAAATCACCGCGCTGCCCGCGCTGAGCAGAATGGCTGCAGCGCAGCGCATCGAGGGAGCGTAGAACAGGTAAGTAAGTGATTTCTAATTTTACCTTCCCTGCCTGCTTATCTAAAGCCCCCCAAGCCTACCTATATAAAAAAAACCCCCCCCCCTAATAAAGCCCCCCTAACCTGCCCATTAAGCGCCCCCTAACCACTTAATAGCTCCCCAAACCCGCCTAAAGCTGCCCCAACCCGCCCCCCTAAAACCTGCCTATATAGCTCCCATAGCCCGCCCAAAGCTTGCCACCTAGCTCCCCTAAACCCGCCTTATAGCCCTATAGCCTGCCTAAAGCTTGCCTACCTAGCCCCCCTGAAGCTCCTTTCTATTATATGAGGGCCCCATACTACCCAAACCCTGCCGACTACCTAAAGGCCCCTATAGCCACCTAACCCCTGTTACCTGTAGGCTCCCAAAAGCACCTAAACCCTGCCTGCCTAAATGGACCCATATAGCCAGGGGGCAGGTGCTGGAAAAGTCAGGATTCTAAGATATTTGTGTCTAAATCTCCAGGGACAAGTGGTCGGGAGATGTCATGATGGTGGTCTGGACCGGATGCAAGAACAAAAAGAGAAATCAACGACTCGTCAGAGAAACGTCACCTGTGAGTCACAAAATGTAACTACGCTTTAATCACATAGTCTGTGTACACTGCTATCTACCACTATATGGTCACTGTATGGTGGTAATATACAGTCTACAGAGCCTGTGTACACTGTAGCTATCACTATATGGTCACTGTATGGTGGTTATATACAGTCTGCAGAGCCTGTGTACACTGGCATCTACCACTATATGGTCACTGTATTGGGGTTATATACAGTCTGCAGAGCTGTGTACACTGGTGTCTACCACTATATGGTCACTATATGGCGGTACTATTGGTCTGTGTACTGATCATTAACAGTGTAGGGGTATTACTCAGTCACTTTGTGGTGGTAATTTGTGGCCATGTTCTGGCGATATAATCAGGTCCTTATCTAGTAGTGTTATTGGTAATGTTGGTTTTGATATAGTGGATTAGTTTGGTAGCAGTATGATAGTGATATCTATGGTGAGGTACTTACCCCTTGTATTATCTAACAGCATGTCCTGGTAAATGTTCATGGTCAGGGAGGTGGGCAAAGGGGAGGGGTAAGGGGCCCCATCCAAAAGTTTGCTTTGGTGCCCTGGCTTCTCTAGTTACGCCCCTGCTTAAACCTGCATGACCCACAAATTAAAAAGTGCCAGAAGGTACTATTATTTGAACCATCATTTTAGTTTACTATCGCTGTCCTGTACCACAGCATGACCCTCAAACCTGCATCACCCACAAATTAAAAAGTGCAGGAAGAAAGTAGTCTTTGAACCACCAGTTTAGTTGAACAGGACATTGACTATCCCTGTCCTGGACTGCAGCATGACCCTTAAATCTGCATGACCCACAGATTAAAAAGTGCCAGAAAAAGGAGTCTTTTAACCACCATTTTAGTTGAACTGGACATTGACTATACCTGTCCTGGACCACAGCGTGACCCTCAAACCTACATGAGACATAAAAGGCGAGGAACTTCCACTTTTGGAGTGCGGAATGAGGGGGGGGGGGGGAGAGCAGAGACAGAGGGTGTGACAGTAGTTGGAAGCCCAGGACATGTGTGGCCTTTTTTCGCCAAGTGTTCCCTCCATTTCAACTCATACATTCGCTGCATGTGACTAGACATGTTGGTGGTGGTTAAACACCTAACATTCTTCCCTCTACTGATGCGTTTACAGCAAAGGCGGCATATTACATAGCTGGGTGAATCAGAGGCTTACTCGAAAAAGGCCCAGGCTTGAGAGGTCCTGGACCTTTGTGACAGCGATAAGTGAGGAGCGGTGTTTCCGCTGATCACGGCTGGGCGATAATCTCAGCAGACTTGTGCGACCGACCTCCCCCTTTGTGAGGCGGAACCAATACTGACACTACCCCATCGTCTTCCTGCTAGTCCAGTGATGAAGCGCTCACTGACATTCTGCATCCAGGAGCTGCGGGCTACAAGCAAGAGGCACTGCAAGGCATTGCTGACCGCCCGGGATTTTTGCCGATTGACCGACTTCCTTCCTCTCCTCTGATGGCATCAGTAACTGGGCGTCAGAGCAGACAAAATCATCCTCTTTGGCCTCTTGATCTTTTAACATGCCTTCTGACCCCAACCGCATTTTGTCATCAAAGAGGTCTTCAGAAAATGGATGATCCACAGTGGTGGGTACACGAGTTGACATTTGGGCTCCCTTGTTTCATGTTGGACGGATGCTGGTGATGCTGATGACGACATTTGTGGCCGTGACTGGGAGGACGAGGAGGTAAGACTGCTGGATGCAGGTTGCATTAACCACTGAAGGACAGATTGGCGACGCTGTTCGTTACTGAGATTCACAGGGCCCTGACCCAGCGATGACAGGCCTGACGGTCCTGCAACTGCCCGATCCGCTGGCTTGCGTGTTGTCGCCAGCACTGGAGGAGCACCTTCTCTCGTACCTCTACCTCATGTCCTACACCCCTCTTTGCTCGCTTACACCTGCAGTTCATTCATGTTCAGAAATATAAAAATGTAAAAGGTATGGAAAAGTTTTTGACAGTCTCTTATTAAAAGACGGCAAATCACAGCTATTCTTAAATCCCACGAATTTTCAACAGTCAACTAGGATTAGAAACAGAAATGTTTCTATCAAATATCTGTGAAATGCGGTCTGGTGGAAGAACCGTAACAAAATCAACAGTGTTCTTCCTTCAGTCCCTGAGATTTATAACTGCCCAGTAGGACTAGCGGTTGATAGTTTTCAATAAACTATTGTGCAAATGCACAATTAGCGCCAAACTGAGACGCACTGAGTGAAATAGAAGTATTAAAAAGTTAAATGGATTAATATGGTGGCCTTGCCACCACTGACAACAAGCGTAATTTACTATCAAATATGTATAACACAATATGTGTACAATTGAGCTGTATGTGCCAAACAAACGCATGGACTGCAATAAGAGTATTTAAAGAGAACCTGTCACATAGTTTTTGCCCCTCTGGCTGAAGACAGCACAAGCTAGTGTCATACCTGCTGTTTCCAGCACTGTGCCCCTTATTCTGTAAGATGATGTAGTTTTTGTGTATTTAATGCTCAAATCTGCAGTTTTCAGCCACAAGAGTCATTCAGAGTGTCAGTTTTTTTCAAACCCCGCCCATCTGAGGTTAGCTCCGCCCACCTCAACTGACAAACCTATTACACTGAATAGGTAGAAACATGAGAATAACTGTCAGTGGGTGGGGCTAGCCTTTGCTGGGCGGAGCTAGCACCTACTCCTGAATAAGATTTGAGGGGTAAATGCTCTAAAACTGCAGCATCTTACAGAATAAGGGACACAGCGCTGGGAACAGCAGGTCTGACACTAGCTGCCCTCGGCAAGGGGGGCATAATCTATGTGACAGGTTCCTTTTAAATGTTATTTTGATTAATATGGCGGCCGTCGCACCACTGACTACAGGCGCAATTTACTATGAAATATGTATAACACAATATGCGTACAACTGAACTCTTTGCGCCAAACAGATGCACTTATTTCAATAAAACTATTTAAAAGTTATAGGGACAAGTTATGCCGGTTTTTGGGAACACTGACACGCAGTTTTTGCAATAGAACTGAAAAAACAGGGACAATTTCACCTCCTACCAGAGGTCTGCTGGCCAAAAAGTGGTAAAAAACAATGCTTTTGAATTCAAGATCACAGAATACACTGAATACACTGCGAAATATCTCCCTTCCTTTCAAAAGCCTCTTCTGCGCTCCTACCCCCCGCGCAGCCCCGGGGTCACTCCCGCCACCCCGGAGTTGGCGAACCTCCTGTCGCCAGCAGGCAGCGGGGGTTCTTTAAATGACCGCGGCGCCAGAGTAGTGCTAGTGCGGGCCATTCCTACCTTCACCCACCCGGCGAGTTCCACTGACGTGCGTGGCCGCAGCCGCACAGTCAGTCAGCAGCTGCATGCTCCGTGCAGCTGCCGTACAGGGAGGAGGCAGGAGGGATCGTTCCCCTCCTCCCTTCTCCCCCTGTATGTACAGCGCCGGTGTGCTCTGTACATACAGATCAGAGTCGCAGAGGGTGTGACGCGCTGCTGCACTCACTCCCCCTGTGATGCTGATTCGGTCAGCCGGGAGATGTCCGGAGCTGGACGCGCTGCAGGGAGCCTGGTGAGGTAAGTGGCTTTTATTATTTTATTTTTATTAGCTATAGAGGGGCATCTACCTGGCTACAAAGGGGGCATCTAGCTGGCTACAAAGGGGGCATCTACCTGCTAGAAAGGGGGCATCTACCTGGCTACAAAGGGGGCATCTACCTGGCTTCAAAGGAGGCCCTACCGGGCTACAAAGGGGGCATCTACATGACAACAAAGGGGGCATCTACCTGACTACAAAGGAGACATCTACCTGACTAAAAAGGGGGCATGTACCTGACTAAAAAGGGGGCATCTACCTGACTACAAAGGGGGCATCGTCGGGGGGCAGGCGGGTCTCTTTCATTCGCTCTCAAAAAGCCATACGGGGATATCAATGGAACTCTTTCACGCTCTCGGGGAACAGCATCCATTCCTCCCCGAATAATAGTGCTCAGTTGAAGATTTGTAAGCATCCACCCGTTGTGGACCATAAGAGACCCCGGACACATGTAAGGAGGGGTCATGCATAGCCTTGATGATACAAGTCTGTTACCTGCAGTTTTATCTTATGTAACCTTGCTGTTTGGTTTGGCTCCTTTCATATTGATAGCAGCTTGCTCTGTTTACTACACTATAATGTACCACTTTGTTATATTTTGAAAATTCCAATAAACCTTTAAATAAAAAAAATAAAAAAAAGGGGGGGCATCTACCTGACTACAAAGGGGGCATCTACCTGGCTACAAAGGGGGCTCTACCTTACTACAATGGGGGCATCTATCTGACTACAATGGGGGCATCTACTGGCTACAATGGGGGCATCTATCTGACTACAATGGGGGCATCTACCTGGCTACAAAGTGGGCATCTACCTGGCTACAATGGGGCTCCACCTGACTACAATGGGGGCCTCTACCTGACTACCACGGAGGCATCTACCTGGCTACAATGGGGGGATCTACCTGGCTACAAAGGGGGCTCTACCTGGCTACAAAGGGGGCATCTACCTGGCTGCAAAGGGGGCTCTACCTGGCAACAAAGGGGTCATCTACCTGACAACAAAGGGGGCTCTACCTGGCTACAAAGGGGGGGCTATACCTGACTACAATGGGGACATCTACCTGACTACAAAGGGGGCATCTACCTGGCTACAGTGGGGGCATCTACCTGACTACAAAGGGGGCATCTATCGGACTACAAAGGGGGCATCAACCTGGCTACAATGGGGCTCTACCTGGCTACAATGGGGGCTCTACCTGGCTACACGGGGGGCTCTACCTGGCTACAAAGGGGGCTCTACCTGGCTACAATGGCGGCTTTACCTGGCTATAAGAGTGCTCTACCTGACTATAATGGGGGCTCTACCTGGCTATAAGAGGGCTCTACCTGGCTACAAAGGGGGCTCTACCTGGATACAAAGGAGGCACTACCTGGCTACAGAGGGGGCTCTACCTATCTACAGAGGGGGCATCTACCTGGCCACAAGGGGGCACCTACTTGGCTACAAGGGGCATCTACCTGCCTGTAAGGGGCACTACAATGGGGGCTCTACCTGACTACAATGGGGGCATCTATCTGACTACAAAGGGGGCATCTACGTGACAACAAAGGGGGCATCTACCTGACTACAAAGGGGGCATCTACCTGACTACAAAGGGGCATCTACCTGGCTACAATGGGGGCTCTACCTGACTACAATGGGGGCATCTACCTGACTACAAAGGGGGCATCTACCTGACTACAAAGGGGCATCTACCTGGCTACAATGGGGGCTCTACCTGACTACAATGGGGGCATCTACCTGGCTGCAAAGGGGGCTCTACCTGGCTACAAAGGGGGCATCTACCTGACTACAAAGGGGGCTTTACCTGGCTACAAAGGGGGCATCTACCTGACAACAAAGGGGGCATCTAACTGACTACAAAGGGGGCATCTACCTGGCTACAAAGGGGCATCTACCTGGCTACAATAGGGGCTATACCTGACTACAATGGGGATATCTACCTGACAGCAAAGGGGGCATCTACCTGGCTACAACGGGGGCTCTACCTGGCTACAAAGGCGGCCCTACCTGGCTACAAAGGGGGCATCTACCTGACAACAAAGGGGGCATCTACGTGACTACAAAGGGGGCATCTACCTGGCTACAAAGGGGCATCTACCTGGCTACAATAGGGGCTATACCTGACTACAATGGGGACATCTACCTGACAGCAAAGGGGGCATCTACCTGACAACAAAGGGGGCTCTACCTGGCTACAAAGGGGGCATCTACCTGACAACAAAGGGGGCATCTACCTGACTACAAAGGGGGCATCTACCTGGCTACAATAGGGACTATACCTGACTACAATGGGTCATCTACCTGACTACAAAGGGGGCATCTACCTGGCTACATTGGGGGCATCTACCTGGCTACAATGGGGGCATCTACCTGACTACAAAGGGGGCATCTACTGGAC
This sequence comes from Phyllomedusa bahiana, assembly GCA_025379985.1. Lineage (NCBI taxonomy): Eukaryota > Metazoa > Chordata > Amphibia > Anura > Hylidae > Phyllomedusa > Phyllomedusa bahiana. The sequence goes on from JAODAL010021956.1 coordinate 29,975, forward strand.
TACAAAGGGGGAATCTACCTGGCTACAATGGGGGCTCTACCTGACTACAATGGGGGCTCTACCTGGCTACGATGGGGGCTCTATCTGGCTACAAAGGGGGCTCTACCTGGCTACAATGGGGGCTCTACCTGGATACAAAGGTTGTATCTACCTGACAACAAAGGGGGCATCTACCTGACAACAATGGGGACATCTACCTGGCTACAAAGGGGCATCTACCTGGCTACAATAGGGGCTATACCTGACTACAATGGGGACATCTACCTGACTACAAAGGGGGCATCTACCTGGCTACAATGGGGGCATCTACCTGACTACAAAGGGGGCATCTACCTGACTACAAAGGGGGCATCTACCTGGCTACAATGGGGGCTCTACCTGGCTATAAGAGGGCTCTACCTGGCTACAATGGGGGCTCTACCTGGCTACAAGGGGGCTCTACCTGGCTACAATGGCGGCTTTACCTGGCTATAAGAGGGCTCTACCTAGCTACAATGGGGCTCTAACCTGGCTAAAGAGGGCTCTACCGGGCTACAAAGGGGGCCTACCTGGCTACAAGGGGGCCTCCTGGCTACAGAGGGGGCTCCACCGGGCCCACAGAGGGGCACTACTCCATGGGCCTACCAAGGGGCATCTACCTGCCTGTAAGGGGAAACTACCGGGTTATGGGGGGCTACTACCTGGCTATAAGGGCACTACCGGGCTAGAGGGGGCATCTACCTGGCTTTCTTCCAAAGCTGTTATGCAGTTAGGTGGAGTCAGTGTGGCTTTTTGAAGGGGCGTGGCAACACCAACAAGATGGGCTTGTCCATGCAAATTTTTTACCTCTTCAGTCTCCTGCTTTTCCACTTTCAAAAGTTGGTAAGTATGTTCTAGGTGGATGGTTTCTTGTATTAGAAAGACTATCTATCAGAGCTGTTAGAACAGCTACTGGTTTAAACACAGACAAATCCTGCTGTGAATTGGCATAGACAGAGAATGAGCTCAAACCAGGAAATGCAGCAGATAGATAAAAGGGAGGCGGGGATTTTTGCAGCCAATGAGATCCATACACCACAAAGTGTTGACGTTGTACATCCTCCTCACCCCCTCTATTGATCATTGGCTAACGAAAATAAAGAAATAAAAATGAACTCATTGAATTCATTTTTATTTGTTTTTCTTTGTTACCCCCATATTATTGTTCATTTTATATAGAGATGGGTTTATAACTTCGTGAGTCTTTAATTATTTGTTTCTGCCAGGTACATTTTTTATTATAGATTGCATTAGAAAACCCATAAGAGCGTCGCTCGCTCTCCCATTGACCCAAATAATCGCGCCTCTTTTAACTTAGCCAATCACAAACAGAGCTCGCTCTGCATATCTTTTCTCCATAGAAATCTATGAGATAAGTAGCTCAGCCACTAATTGGCTAAGCTGGACGAGCCATTCTTCCCCCAACCAATCACAGTTTCTAGAATATTTCCCCATAACAGTAATAACTTTTAGGGCCCCTTCTATCCGCCCTTCTTTCTCCACTCAAAATAGACGCACTACATATGATTGGTGGAAATTTATATCTGCCGCCTGTCTCAACCAATCAGCTCTTTTTTGCCCCTTTTACTGTATTTTGAACTGTCCCCCTTTTCATTTGATTGTCAATACTACTCCATAGGGTTTTAATGGTTACTGTCCCCTCCTATTCTGATTGGCTGGTTTATGCCACCCAATGAGAAGCGCTTACAGAATTTGAATTACTGTATTTCCCGGCAGTTTCCAATATCCCAATTCCTGATGTAGCGCCGGTGACGGAGACAAACACGTTGTTAGTGATTTAATTGATTTATGTTTTTAGAAGATTTAAGCTCTTTTTCAGATAATATTTTACACCTAATAAAAATGATTTTTTTAATCAAACTCCATGCCGGGACGGCGCTGAGAGCCGAGATTTCATGCCCCGATCTGCCATAGACTACAATAGGAAAAAGTACTCGCGGCTTGATTGGCCGGATAGGGCCCAAACCCCCGCTAGTTCAACCAATCAGCTCTTTTCTGCATTTTTTACTGTATTTTGAAATGTCCCCGCCTTTTCATGTGATTGGTCAATACTTCTCCATAGGTCATAATGGGTCCCTGTCGCTCCTATTCTGATTGGTTGGTTTTTGACGACCAATGAGAAGCGCTTACAGAATTTGAATTACTGTATTTCCCGGCAATTTCAAAATCCAATTCCTGATGTGCGCCGGTCTCGGCGACAAACGCTTGTTAGGGATTTTGATTGATGTATGTTTTTAGAAGGTTTTAGCTCTTTTTCAGATAATGTTTTACATCTAATAAAAACGATCTTTGGAATCATACTCCACGTCTCACGGAGCTGAGAGCTGAGATGTATTTCTTTTGCAATCTTATATATTTTTCCTCTAATTTGAAATAATCCACTTTTTCAATACATTTAATCGTTTTTAGACAACTTTGATATTTATCTTTATTAATGAAATAATATTAGAGACAACTCTTTTTTTATTAGTGTACTGTTGTAACAGTCGACCTAGAGCACATTTTGCCCCATACCGTTACGTTCTCGCTCCACTTCGCCTCCTCCGACTCAGGTAGACCACATTCAACTAGGTCTGCCTGTCGGAGCTGCAATGCGCCTCACTTTCCCGAGCCGCGATCATGCATGCCTCGGAGTATTCGAAAGTACCGTGTCCCGCCCCAGAACGCCCACACCACGCCTATTGCACGCCCCTTCATGTGCGGCACGGCCGAAAGTGGCGAAGGTTGCGCCTAACATCGCATCCCTGCGTCCGACAGGGGATTCGGATCGGTGAGCCGCAGTTTTCGCCAGAAAACAGGCGCAACTCCTGATCATACATGTCGCCCTTTGTTTTTATGTTGTTCACGCTTCGGTATTATCTGTATTCTGTAGGTTGATACGATGCCGTTAACACCAAACATATAGGATTTTTATTCTGTTTTAGTACTTTTAAAAACATTCTCTTTCTCTTAAATTTGCACTGCAGCACCATTTTCTGTGACCAATAACTTTATTGTTTTCCTATCTACCTGAGTGAGGGCTCATTTTTCACAAGCTGGAGTGTAGTTTTTATTGGTACCATTTTGAGATACCTGCGACTTTTTGATTACTTCTTATTCCAATTTTTTGGATCTGAAATTAGCAAAAAAAAAGCAATTTTGCCATTTGAAATTTTTATTCTTCTACAGTGTTCAGCATATAGTAGGCTGGCTAAAGCGCTATTTTGGAGAGAAGGATAGGAAGAAGTTTCTTCAGACTTGGGGTGGGGGGAACCTTTAAATAGGTTGGTTACGAAAGGGACATTTTACTTAACGTTTTAAATACATAACGACCACTCATTGACTACAAACATCAAAGCGGTGGTCATAGAACTGTGCAGAGATGTTCTGGCACTTCCATGCAGAGACCACAGCTGCACACTAATGTCCTTGCCTTCCCCATTATCGTGTATACAGCACTTAGTAAGCACTGTATATACAGATAGGCCTCCCGGCTTCCTGCTTACCAACACCAGTGAATCTGCTGAATTTTATCAGATCAGCTTGCAGTGACTTCAGCGGGTCTTTTTTCCCCCTACATTTTCCTTGTAACTAAGGATAATATATCAGCCCCAATTACATAGGAATAAATCTACCTAAGTTTTAGAAGAGGAAAATAGGGGAAAAAAAAAAAGAATTTGAAGCAACACGTCTGGGCTGAAGTGTGGTTTTTATTGGTACCATTTTGGGATAGATGTGACTTATTGATCACTTTTTATTAAAATTTTTTGGGAATGTGAAATGACCCAAAAAACACAATTTTGGCGTTTGGAATTTTTCTTCTATGCTATACAGCGTATGGAATAAGCAATGTTATAGTTTAATAAATTGGACTTTTATAGACATGACGGTACCAACTATGTGTAACTTTTTTTTTATTTGTAAAATGGCAAGTGGAAGAATTTGAACTTTAATATTTATCTTTTATGTACTTTTTTTTATAGTGTGTCTTTATAGTGGAATCGAAGCACAATCCCGCTACATAGCCGCTGGATGTAAGCTGCTAATTGCAGCTAACACTTGGCGGTTACACTGCGGGATGGTGCCGGTGCCATCCCGCGGTGTTTAACCCCTTAGTCACCGCAGCAAAGATGGCCGCGGTGTCTAAATCAATGAGAAACTGTGCCACGCACCATTCCTCACTTCGATTGGGGGGGCCTGCTGCAAAATCGCGGGCTCCCAAGCGGTTAAAATGGCAGCTGGAAGCCTTGTGAAGGCTTCAATCACCACATTTTCTGTTTTACTGCTTCCTGCCATGTGTTGGCTTGCTGACTATGGTATGCATAAGAGAGTGTTTGTGAAAATTTCCCAACTGTATTTTATGGGTGATCAATATTAAGCTATCATCACCTATATTTGCAGCCTGATCACCTTTAGGATTGCACCTATTACTGAGCCAGACTTAGGGTTATTAGACACTGTGCAGCTGTTTGTGCTTTATGCGAGAAATGAAAGATGTCCTGCTGTTCATCCGCTTTTGCGTTGCTGCAGCATAAGAGAACCCTCAAGTGTTTTTTTTCCCTCACTGCCTTATGTCTTTATACCCTTTTAGGGTCAGAGAAACAGTATTTGTTCTTACCGCGTTCACTTAACTCACTGTGTCCTGTGTGCTTCATAGTGCTCCTTATCTGCTGCATAGCGTGGCATCTTCATTTGGAGTATACTGCTGCCTGCAAAGATGCTGAGGCTGGGAAGGGTTGAGTGTTGAGGCTCCGGGTCCTCATTTCTCCCTGTGAGCGACTCTTTTCTTTTCAGTCATCCCACTGTCTGAGTTGTTTCGCCTGTGTTGTGGTCTTTTTCTCTGCTCTATGCAGAGAGGAGGGGGTGAGTGGGAGCACTGTAATGATAGCTCCTGACTTCTTCTTCTCTGTACACTGCCTGGCCATTATAACTATACACTTGCGGGCCAAATATAATTGCACTGTGGGCCTGAGTTTGGCACCCTTGATCTATGTCATTTGAGGATCATCTTCAATTAAGAGATAGGAATAGAGGGAGAAAGACAAGAAGTAAAATGGATGTAATTAATTTGTCCTCCTATGTGCTTTCAGAGGCTTAGTGTGAAGTTCTTGGTATATGATTGACATTTCTCTTACTAATTCCTTTCTTCATAGGCTTAAAAGACTTACATCTCTTTTTCACAAAAACTGATTCTCAAAAAAACTACATGGTAGTAGATTTGGTGACTATCCATTTCAGAAAGGGGAGGAAAAAAATACTATATCAATTGGAACAAACACTGGATTCATTAGGTAATTTTCCTTCTTCAGGTTCAGCCTAAGTCGGCGCGATTCACCCGTTGTCCTTTTCTCCTCAGGGGGAAAGTTAGTAACTAAGGACTTTTTGAAACTTCAACAAGAAGAAATTGGGATAATCCAACACAAAGGGCAGTGTTAAGAGAGTTGGAATCCTATAAAGATGCAATTTACAAACCAGGAAGGAACATTGTGTTTTGGCCAATAGAAGAGTATGAGGGACAAACAAACTTACAAAAACCTTCACAGCTTGGTAGTAGGGATCCAACTTTATATTTTCTTCCAAAGATACAGAAGAACCCCACCAATCCACCTGGCCGTCCGATTGTGTCTGGTACGGAACGTTTATGTGATGCAGGTTGTAAATTATATTAGTTGAAATATTACATTTATATGTTAGACACTATGGATGTGCTAAGGTGGATCGATGAGATTCATATGGAAGTAGTGACATATCTTGTAACAGCTGATGTTGAATTACTTTATACTAGTTTTTCACATCATGATTGAATTGAAGCAGCGCTTTTCTTTCTAGAATCTAGTAACCTGAATTTAGACCTTTGCAATTTTGGAGCTACTGAGATATATCCTGACACCCAATTTATTTGTTTTTAGGGATAATTTCTACATGCAATGTCAAGGAACCGCTATGGGGGCAGCATGCACCCATCCTATGCAAATCTCTTCCTTGGCTATTGGGAGAAATTGGTTTGTCATGGGGATGGGGTGGCTGCTGCAAATCAGGTAAAATGTTGGCTTTGGTACATCGATGATGTGCTATTTTTATGGCATGGATCGATTTTGGAATTAACCAAGTTTATGGCAATGTTATGGCTATGTTGAATCAAAATATATTCTATGGCTATGTTGAATCAAAATATATTCAACATTAGACCTTCTTTCAAGTGAGATCCTCAGAAAATTGTAGGTAATGGAACATCCAATGAATTACCGCTGGATTCCCGTAGTTCAACAACTCAATCGACTGCACTGAACCTCTTAGTCAATTATCAGGATTTAATTCCTTTAAAGGGAAAACCATTTACTATGCTAAAGCACACTTCGTCAGTCGTGTGCTTTAGCATACGAAATGTGTTTTCCTTTTAAAGAAATAAAATCCTGACAATTGAATAAATGGTTCAGCACAGTCTCTTTGGTTGTTGAATTATGGGACTTACCTACATATCTACGTACCCGGCTCCACGACGGTTCCATTGCAACCAGACAGCAGCAATCCTGACTACCATCAGTTCTTCAATCAACTGAGTGTTGTGCCTCTTCCTGCACAACTCATTAAGGTTAGTGTACAAGAGATTGTATACTAATTGCTATATCCAAGTTGCAGTACTTGCGCTAGGGAGCACTTTCTCTTTTTTTCTTCTATGACATCTTCAGAATTTTTTTTTTTTTAGAAATATCTATTGAGATGGATGAATTGGTACTCAATCTTAGGTTCATAGGAAAGAAACAGAGGTGAATGCATTGTTGCATGCTTCTTCCTTCCATATTCCATCCACTATCAAAGCCATCACTACTGGTCAATTCTTGCATTTGCGCAGAATTTGCTCAAAAAAATTTGAACATCAGGCACTGAATTTAAAGAAACAGATTTAGAGAGGATTGAGAGAGGATACAGCAAAATTAAAATAAGAAGAACATAAAGATGTGCCAAAAAAACTGGAGAATCCAACTTCTGCTAAATAAATTGAAGGACAAAGATAGAGACAATAAAGTTTGCTTCATTCCAACATACAATCAACAACTGAATGGGTTTCTGAAGGAAATTCTTCAAAAACATTTTTCAATACGTAAAACAGATCCAGTCCTAGTTAGTAAAATTCCAGATGCATCCCTGGATCATGTAAAATCATGTAATTTTAAAACCATCATGTCAAAAGCTACTACATTGTAAACAACTACAGTTGAAACCAGAAGTTTACATACACTATATAAAAAAAACACATATTCATGTTTTTCTCACTATCTGATATGAAATCAGAATAAATCTTACCTGTTTTAGGTCAATTGGGAACCAAAATTATTTGTATTTGACAAATGCCAGAATATTGGGAGAAAGAACATTTTTTAAGCTTTTTTTTTTTACTTTCTGCAAAGTCAAACGTTTCCATACATTTCATTAGTATTTGGTAGCATTGCCCTTAAACTGTATGACTTGGGTCAAAGATTTTGGATATCCTCCCACAAGCTTCTCACAATAGTTGGTAGGACTTTTGGTCCATTCCTCCTAACAGAACTGGTGTAACTGAGCCATGTTTGTAGGTCGCCTTGCTCACACCTGCCGTTTCAGCTTTGCCCGTAAATTTCCAATAGGATTGAGATCAGGGCTTTGTGATGGCCACTCCAAAACATTGACTTTGCTATCCTTAAGCCACTTTGTAACCAGTTTGGCAGTATGCTTAAGGTCATTGACGAATTGGAAGACCCATTTCCTCCCAAGCTTTAACTTCTTGGCTGATGTCTTGAGATGTTGCTTCAGTATTGCCACCTAGTCTTATTTCCTCATGATGGCATCTATTTTGCGATGTGCTCCAGTCCCTGCTGTAGTAAAACAACCCCACAACATAATGCTGCCACCCCCGTGTTTCACAGTTGGGATTGTGTGGTCATCATGGCCAAACAGTTCAATTTTAGTTTCGTCAGACCCCAGGACATGTCTACAAAAATGTAGGTCTTTGTTCCTGTGTGCATTTGCAAACATTAATCTGGGTTGGTAATGGCTTCTTCCTGGCAGAATGGCCGTTCAGCCTTTGTTGATACAGTACTCATTTCACTGTGGGTAATGACACAATCTTACCTGCATTCGCCAGCATCTTCACAAGGTCTTTTGCTTTTGTTCTTGGGTTGATATGTACATGTGGGACCAAAGCATGTTCTTGTCTGAGACACAGAACCCGTCTCCTTCCTGAGCGGAATGATGGCTGAACATTACCATCTTGTTTGTACTTGTGTATAATTGTTTGTACAAATTAACGAGGCACCTTCAGGTATCTGGAAATGCCACTCAGGGATGAACCAGGCTTATGCAGGTCCACAATTCTCTTCCTGATATCTTGGCTGATTTCTTTAAACTTTCCGAAGAAGTTACACAAAGAAGCAGTGTGTATCTGGTGTGAATTAAAAATACATCTCTAAATAATTATATAGGACCTCTAATTTGAATATCGCTTGTGCTGGAGTGGATAACGTGGGCGCCTTCACATTCGCCCTAAAATCTTGCAAGATATATATATAAATCACTCCTAAATCTTTTTCATCAAATCTTCATTAATTTATTATGTTAAAACTTTTCGACCATAAAATGCATAAACATATGCTAAAGAGATTAAAAGTCATAAGGCACCTGGCGATCGCCAGGACATCGCAGTACAAATCGCAAGTGCCTTATGACTTTTTATTCTCTTTAGCATATGTTTATGAATTTTATGGTCGAAAAGTTTTGACATAATAAATTAATGAAGATTTGATTAAAAAGATTTAGGGGTGATTTATATAGATATATTGCAATTAAAAATACATCCACAGGTGTATCTCTAATTAACTCAGATGTTGCCAATAAACCTATCAGAATCTTCCAAAGACATTACATCGTCAAATGGGCTGTCCCAAATTGTTTAAAGGCATAGGAATCCTAGTGTATGTAAGTCAGATAGTGAGAAAAACATGCATATGTGTCTTTTTGCATAGTGTATGTAAACTTCTGTTTTCAACTGTATCATCCATTTAGTAGCCGTGGACTAAAATAAGGATTTTTTCCATGTGGTGATTGAATAACTTGTGTAAATATGATGAGAACAAACAGCTTCCACTCATCTGACCTGACACAAAATTTTTTAATTTTGCACTAAATCTCATGTAATTCTAAGAATGTGATATATTTTGCTTCCTGTGCATGTCCAAAAATCTTGTGGTTTAACCACAAAGGAATTCAAGATATGTGACATCATAGCTGCAAAGGAATGCACTGATATTTCAGAATTAAAAACAATCCCTAGACATTTCTTGAAACATTATGATTGTGATTTTAGTTTCTTTAAAGTAAAGGGTATTGAGTTAGTCCATCTGGGAATTAGAGGTGGTAACGTAAAGCGCCTTTTAGAGCAAAGGGAATATAAATGGATAGTTTTCCTTGGTACCATGACCCCAGATGGACTAAATGGGCTAAATGAGAAACTTAGTTTTGCATCTTTTCAAAGTATCAATATTTTGCTATTTTTAATCTTTTTCATTTTCTAATCAGTTTTTAGTTTGTGTTGTTGTTTTTTCTCACAGATATTTTAATTTTGTGATTTAATGTGATATTGCCTTTCGATATAAGACAGATGTTGAAGTATTGGAGGATAGAAAAAATATTCTTTTTCCCTCTGATCCTTCTATTAATGATAGTTATTTTCTTTTTTTTATAACCATTGCACTGTATGCACCATTATTTATGCTTATTAATTTGTCACTTTGTATATTTTAATGTTGCATTTTCATCTATGTAACAAAGAATCTTTTTGATTATTATCTATAATAATTTTACACTTTTTGTTTGTTTTTTTATAATGTATACCATATATACATTTTCAAATGTATTCGATCTAGATACAAATTATGGTGGTTGTAACATCTATATGGATCATGTTCTGTTTCTATTGTCTTAGATATGGACAATGAGAATGTCTATACATTATCTATCAGCTATTTATTTGATCCTCACTTCAATATGCATTCACTGAAGTACACTGTGCATATGAGCGATATGGACCCATCTTGCTCTATCCACTATGACATGCGGTACGCTATGCCGGAAGTTTATTTTGTGCTTTCGTGAGAGACTGATGGTAGTGGGGCAGCACATCACGGATCTTCTTATATATTTCTCATGCACCATTTAAAATGTACTCAGCCATTTACAATTAATAAGTCCTTTATTTAATACCCTGCTGCAAGCTTAATCAACATCCCCTGAGGAAGTGATTGTTGTGAAACGCGCGTCTGGGTCCGTCAGGCATTTGTTTATCTGGGTAGGTGTTCAATATAGGCATTTATAAAGATCTTTTTGTGCACTGTGTCTTTTTTGCTGTCTTTATATCCTCATGCTTTGAATATATCCCACTCAGTTTAGGACCATTTTACAATGTATTACTATTGATGTTGGTGATGTTCTATTTTGGTTCATCTGCTGTGTTTTTTTAAATATGATTTAATAACATTTTCTGTTTTTTAAGGATGTATTGCTCCTATTTTTTTTTTTATTTAATAAATATAATGTACTGGGAAAGCAAAAATCACTTCTGTGTGAGATAGAACGTGAAAGAAAAACACAATTGCACCATATTTGTGGGGGGTTTTTATGGAGTTCTATGTTCCATATAAATTACATTCTGCAAGTTTCATCTGTACCATTTTGGGATATATGTGACTTTCTGATTAATTTTTGGTGGTACGAAATGATCAAAAAATTAAATTTTGGCATTTGGTTCTATTTTTCTATAGTATTCACCATACGGGATAAATAATGTTACATTTTTATTGATGTGCATGTGACATTGTGGCCTGTGATTGGCTGCACATAGCAAGTGAGGTGCAGTAGACCATGATCAGAGAGAAGCCAGGCAATGAGCCCTGAGATTTCTATGTTATTAAACAAGGGTGAGTGATTGAAATATGAAATCTAAGGCCAAGTTCACATGTGCGTTGGAGGTTTCGTCTGGAGCTTCCATCACAGAGGTGAAATCAGACCCATTTAATAATGGACACAGCCAACCCTTAATGGACCCGCTGGGGTCCTGTAGGTTTCCTTATAATTTACAAAACACCACCTTCGCAGTATCAGAGTAGCCACCTATGACCTATATAGAAGCTACCACCTTGCTTTTTCAATCCAATACCCAACGTAGTGATAGGTCAAAACATTGTATTATCTTCTTTATAAAAAAGTTTAATCTGTGCATATATTTACTTCATAACACTTTATGATACTATCCTAAAAGATAGCAAAAAAAGTGGTATACTCAAGTCAGTTTGTGGTTTCCGTCATATTGTCTATATTTGATGGAATTTGCAATGTGAACCAAGCTTAACAATGGTAAAAAATATATTATACAGATGCAATCACATGTACTACCATACTCTTATGGGATTACTGCAAAACTGGCTAGGCTAGGTATAGCTAAGTTTTTGGTTCTATGTGAATGAAGCAATACTATGCGTAATTAGGGTAGGACACTATTGTGTGAAGATGAAAACCATGCAGTTATAGTTTGTAAGGCCGAAAAAAGACAAGACGTCCATCCAGTTCACTCCTGTTGCAAAGGAGTTGTGAAATCCAGAGGAAGGCCAAAAAAAACCAATGAGGTAGCAAGCCAATTGTCCTCATTTTAGGGAAAAACATTACACTTCCCGAACTCCAATGCGATAGTTATTCCTATGATGGCACCGATGACCCCCAGATGGACTACATGACCACTATGAGAAACCTTAGTATTTGCATCTTTCTTTTTAAGTATGTTTATAATATTTTAGTATAGAGTAACATAGGAATCTAGGGAGCTGGATTCAGATACATAATATAATAATATAATATATTAGGAGAGAGGACCCTGCCCGCAAGAGCTCACAATCTGCAATGTATAAATAGGAGACAGAAGGTGAGGGCAACATGTTTGTGGGGTGGTGTAGGTGAGCTGGGTTAAGGAGGTTTACCACAAAGTAAACTTAATGTGGGAAGTTTGCAAATTAATAAATATTTTCACCATTCATCAGTATTAAAAATTCTGTACCGTTTATGATTTAGCTGCTTCCTTATTGATCCATAGTGTACAGCCTGTTTCCAGGGGATACAACCAGTGACAAAAGCTCCTCATTCCTGGTCGCATATACTTAGACATCACCTCTCCTCTTCCCTGCCTAGTAATCACACATACTCACTGCTGAGTGAGTGTTCAACCCCAGATGCTGTCATTCTTCTTCCGTCCTTCGTACTCCATAGTAATTAGTCAAACAGTGCAAATAAATAAAATTAGAAAAGAAACCTCAATCAGGTATGTGCAATGAGACAAAAAAATAGGTCTATATTTTTGGCTCCTGCAGGGATTTGAACCTAAGACCCCTAAGACCACTCTGCTACATTGTAACTACTCACAGATCTTTACATAAATAGACCTTTGTTTGACTGGAGTGAGCACACTGTGGGGAAAGGCATGGTGACGTCAGTCTGCTGGGTCACATGAGATGCAGTTCAAACAAATCATATACATCCCCTTTTGAGCACATTGAAAGGTGAAGCTAGAAAAAGCAGGTATAAAATGGCAAAACCCCTTTAATGTAGGCTATCCTAAGGAGATGGGTTTTCAGGTTGAATTTAAAACTAGTGAAAGTAGAAGAAAGTCTGATGGAGTGTTGGGGTAGTGAGTTCCAGACAGTCATGGGGGATGCACGGGAGAAATCATGGAGACGGTTGTTTGAGGAGCTGATAGGTGAGCAGAGAAGAAGGTCCTGTGAGGATCGGAGATTGTGTGAGGGGAGGTATCTGGAGATTAAGGCTAAGTTCACACGGCTTAAACTGGGGCGCATTTTGGTCCGTATTTCGCGCAGTACTGCGCTCAAATACGGGCGAAATGCGCCCCAGTCATTACAGTAATCCACAGTTCTCAGAACTATCAGAACTATGGATTACGTCTCCTCTCCCCACTCGTGCAATATAAGGTACATGTCAATTACTGGCGGTGAACACACGGCGTAATTACGCCCTGCAATTATGCCAAGTGAACATACCCTAAAACAGAGATGTATGGAGGGGAGATATTATAGAGAGCCTTGTAGGTCAGGGTTACAAACTTGAACTGCATTTGCTGGACAATAGGTAGCCAGTGAAGGGATTGGCAGAGGAGGGAAGGCAGGAGCAAGTAGTGAGAGAGACACTATAGGTGAATCAGCCGAGCAGCAGAGCTCAGGAGGGATTGAAGGGAAGCAAGAGTGCTAGATAGGATGCTGCAGAAAAGAATGTTGCAGTAATCCAGGTGTAAAATGATTAGGGCTTGAAAAAAGCAAATTATGAGTGGAGTCAAGCGAGGTCAAAGAATCAGAAGGTGATTTGGAAATGTTTTTGATGGAACAGCAGAAGAGTGGTCATGGCCTTAGATTTGGCAGTTTTGAAAGACAGGTCATGACGCTCCAAAGGCAGGGGCGTCGCTAGGTGTGGTGTTTATACATTCGAGGTGCTCGGGCCCCGAAGTAAAACTCCTGTGGCCCCGAGTCTCCCGGGGCTGCCAGGCCTGCTTGCCGTTGGCTATGCTGAAGCCACCGACTGGCCTCATCAGCTGCATGTGCTTCCGCTAGCGAGACCACACACACAACTGAGGGCTTCTGCGGGGCAGAGGAGCGATAGCGCTCCCCTGCTACATCGCAGGACTAGGTTCGGACCGGCTTCTGCGGTCCGACACAATTCGGGGCCGCCGGGTCCCTTCACCAGCGAGCGAAGGACCCTGCCGCGGCTCCCGTGCGCCTCAGCCGGCAGCATCGCGATGATGTGATGTCTCGCGACTCGTCTGCCTTGTCCACATGGGCGCACAGCTGCGTCAGATAGGCACCGTGTCGCCCGAGGAGCTGCGCCTTGGCAGCGCGGGCTGAAGAGGACAGAGCGCGCTCGCCGGGGGAGTTAAGGTGAGTATTAATGTTTGTTATTTTTTAAGCGTTTAGCACCCTGCTCATTGCCCCATATGCACTGCCTGTGGCCCCCAAATCCCTGCCTGTGCCTTCTATAATGCCTGCCTGTGGCCCCCATATCCTGGCCTGTGGCCCCCATCTCCCGCCTGTGGCCCCCATACCACTGGCCTGTGCCCCCATATCCCTGCCTGTGGCCCCCCATATATGCCTGGGAGCCCCCAATATCCTCTGCCTGTGTCCCTATAATGCCTGCCTGTGCCCCATATACTGCACTGTTACCCCACCATAGCTGCCTGTGGCCCCACATCATCCCTGCCTTGTGGCACCCCATACATTACACTGCCTGGGCCCCTATATCCCTGCCTGGGGCCCTTTAATGCCTGCCTGTGGCCCCCATATACTGCCTGTGACCCCCCATATTCTACCTGAGCCCCCCATAGCACCTGCCCTGTAGCCCCTATAATTCCTGCCTGTGGCCCCATATCCGCTGCCCTGTGGCCCCCATTTATACACAGCCTGTGGCCCCCATACTACTGCCCTGTAGCCCCTATAATGCCTCGCCGTGGCCATATATTCACTGCCTGTGGCCCCCCATACTTACTGCCTGAGCCCCCAATCCCTGCCTGTGGCCCACCATAACTGCCCTGTGCCCCTATAATGCCTGCCTGCCCCCAACATACTGCCTGTGGCACCCCATACACCTCCTTTGGCCCCCCATATCCCTGCCTGTGCCCCATATTCTGCCTGTGCCCCTATAAAGCGTGACTGTGTCCCCCCCCCCATATACTGCCTGTGGCCCACCATATAGCCTGCCCATGACTGGCCCCCATATCCCTGCCTGTGGCCCCCATATGCTCGCGCGTTTGGCCCCCATCATACTAGCCTTCAGTGGCCCCCTATATTCTGCCTCAGTGCCCCTTAATACCTTCTTGGCCGTAATACTGCCCTCATGCCCCCAATACTGCCGTGGCCCATATCACTAGCCTTCATTGCCCACACTAATACTGCCTCTGTAGTCCACCCTACATACTGCCTGTGCCTCCCCGATTAACTGCCTGTGGCACCCTTCTACCTGCCTGTGGCCCCATAATACTGCTTTTATTGCCCCGATATACCCTAACTGAGGGACTGCTAAAACCTATAATTAAGGAGTTGCTGGAAATGTGAGGAATCTAAGATATTTGTGTCAAAGTCCTCAGGGACGAGTCTTGGCCGGGACAATCACGAAGGTGATAACCGGATGGAGACGAGATAAGGAAAGTGAACGACCTTGATCAGAAACGTTGATGTCCTCTGTAAGTCACTACAAATGTAATGCATTGACACACCTTATATCGTCTGCAGAGCGCGCCTACAATACAGCTAGTAACTACCACCCCATGGTCACTGATACCAGTGGTACTATGTCTTCATAGCCTGTGGTACAGCTGATAGTCACATGTGGGGTCCTGCAGGATTATTTGATCCTATATGTAGTAACTAGTTTTGGACTTGGTTTTGTAGGAGTGTTTTAGTAACAGTACTTGTCTGTAGATTTGCTCCATGTATCGTGGATTTATTTTGGTGACTGTTTAGGAGTAATTGTCATATAAGTGAGAAGTTCTGAAAAAGTAATTTTGTCATTGAGTATTTATTCTGTACAGTGACTGCCTGAGGAGATTGGACAGATCTGTGTGGGATTGCAGAAAATTAGTGACAGGTAACAGAAGGTTTTTCCTGTAAAAAAAACATCCACAATTCACATATGAGGCTAAAAATGGTCCGTGTGAACCCAGCCCTACCCAGAAAAACAGAGGCCCGAGCCCCTGATGTTTTATAGGCGACCCTAGCAACGCCCCTGGTCAAGGGTTATCTAAGGGCGTCTGTTTGTTTTTTTCTACAGTATAAAAAGCAAAAGAATCTAATAAAAATCCTGCTGGAGATCATAAAAGCGAGAACATAAAAGAGATAACATTAATACCGCGCTCACTGCCAGATGTTTTTTAATAGGCCGTGATGACATATGAACATTACGAAAAAATTAATTTTATTCCAGATAATTTGCCTACATTAATGACACGGCTCCAGCACCTTTGTTGGCATTATAGGCATGAGCCCAGGAGAACGTGCACCAACAAACACTAATATCCAGTAGACTAAGTGAACGAGGTCCAATTCTACTCATAAAAGTCTACTGTAATTGCAGAGATAATGACGGCAATCCAGAAAGGACTCACTGCCATCAGAATTAATGTCGCTTTGCGGTTATCTTTGCTTCTCTTGTGTACAACACACATTTTTCAAGGACAACTTCATCTTAGATTTTAGATATTTTTAACACATTCACAGAAGTGACCGTTTGTAGAATACATTTCAAGCAAATGTAGAATTTCTAAAAGGTTCTCCAGTGTGTTGGTGCCCATAAATAAGCTGGTAATTGTCCCCTTCTTCTTCCACTCCAGTTCATATGCTCTTTGCCAACTTCCTACGATGAACACATTATATATAGATGTTCTGGGATGGTTAAAGCGGTGTTCCCAACCTGCACTTTCATGGCATGTCATTAGGATATGCCATCAAAATGTGATAGGTGCAGGTCCCACCTCTGGAAACTACCCCTATCTCTGTAAGGGGCCCCCAAAAGTGTTGGCTCAAAAATGAGATCCGGTCATGTTTGCCCACGACTTTCCATCGCTTCTATGGGACTTCTTAGTACAGGTGAGCGATGTGTTCAGCTCAGAACTCCCATAGACCAAAATAAGACATAGACATGCTCAAGACACTGACCGATCTCATTACCTTCTGAGACAACATATTTTAGACCGGTCCCAAGAGAGATGCAGGTGTCAGAGTTGGACCCACGCCTATCCCTATTTGATGGCAGCATGCATGGAGACCTAGAACTCGTTATTGGCGCAGTTACAGTTCTCTATAACTTTTTCCATTACAATATTGATCATTATATACAATTTGAAAGGGGCTATTCCAACGTGCACCAGTGCTGTCCCCATTTAAGAGAAACCAAGACAACATGATCATTTAAGAGAAACCGCCTTTTCTGCAAAACCTGTATCACTTCTAAAAGTAAAACAATTGTAAGTATGATCTCACTGTAATCCCTGAAAGAAGCACAGCCAGTCAGGCTACAGGCTACTTCAATCAGCGGATCGATGGAGGAGCAGGTATTCCCCGATCCAAAAATATAGTCACAGTAAGGATGTTCAAACATACCTCTATTACGCTCCAAATGAGCACTGATCTAATGTTGATCCTGATGATCAGTTTTATAAGGTTACATAACCCTTTTAAAACGGTGAAAGAATTAAAGTTGGTGGTCCCACACGGTGTTCTATTTTTTTTAATTTTTTTTTACAGTGGGTGCCTATTGTAATAGATACCATTGTATAGCATCTGGGAGCTAAAAGTTTTGACCATTTCATAATTATGCATTATTATGTTGAAGTTTAAAAGGTAACACCCATTCTAAATAGCTGGTATGCTTTAGAGCAGTACTGCCCTTAAAGGGGTTGTCCCATCCAGCCATTACAGTGTGCACCTGCACCATTTATTTCTCATTGTTTGTAGGTGCTGATTATTTTTGTCAATTTTAGGGTTTGCCCATAGGCACTGCAGTCTTGGAATCTGAATTCAGTAATGCCTACAGTCATTGTAATGCAGTCATAGCGCAAGTCCTACAGATACAATGAGGCCTGTAGAAATGGTAAGTCCAAACTCAGGTTGGTCGTATGCCCATTTCATGGGGTTTATGAGCTGTTGCATCCTTACCTCTCCATAGGCGCCATGGTATGAATAAATAATGAAAGGGACGATGAAGGCTGACGTGCTTATTCTAGCAGAGATGGGAAAGGGAAAGGATGAGCACTTGAGGCCACATGTATGAAAACTGTCTTGGTCTAAAACTCATTTTGTTACCCATAGCAACCAATCAGAGTTCCCCCCCCTTCATTTCATATAGTACACTGGAAAGAATGACGCAGGGCCACTGATTACTGGTTGACAATGGGCAACGGAAGAGAGGTTTTAGACCGAACACAGTTTTTCATACAGTGCCCTAGTCCTCATACTCCTTGGATCGAAGGAACAAGTTAGCTCTGCTGCATCTTCATACTAATGCCTTACACAGAAATAGCACAGTCTCATAGAAATATCGCATTCTTTGCAGACGATACTAAGCCTCTGTAAAGTAAATCAACACATAGAGGATAAGACATGTTTATTACAAACGATCTGGATCAGTTAGAGGCCTGGGCAGGGAAATGGCAGATAGGTTTAACACTGATAAATGCAGAGGTTATGCACATGGGGAAGAGAAATCATTACATGATAACATGTTAAATGGAAAAACCACTGGGTAAAAGTGACATGGAGAAAGAGACTTGGGAATCCTGGGGGACAGTAAACTAATTTAGCAGCCAGTGTCACAGCAGCAGCCAAAGCAAATAGGAATAATTGGGTGCATTAAAAGGGCATAGAGGCACAAGTGAGAAACATTATTCTCCCATTTAAACAAGGTCACTGGTTAGACCACACAAGGCAATATTGTGTACAGTTTTGGCTCCAGTGCACAGGAACAGACATTGTCGAGCTTGAAACAGTACAAAGGCGGGAACAAAAAGAATAAAAGGACTGGGTGGACTACAGCACACAGAAAGACTGGCAAGATTAGGTTATTAGTTAGAGACAACAAGAAGGCTTCGGGGGACATAATAAATATTTTTAAATACATCAAAGTTCAATACGAGATCTCTCCCAAGATTTATTTATACCCAGGGCTGTTATCTAGAAACAGGGGGCATCCTTTACCGTCTTAAGGAACGAAAGTTTTCTACATAAACATAGAAAGGGATTCTTTACTGAAAGAGCAGTGAGACTATGGAATTCTCTGCCAGAGGGACTTGTCATGGTGAATTCACTAACAGAGGTTTCAAAAAAGGTTTTGGAGATGTCATCTTTCTCTGGAGACGTAATAATATAACAAGTTATAGTGACTAGGAATTCAAGGAGAGGGGTCATTGATCCAGGGATTTTTCTGATTGCCAGATTGGAGTCAGGAAGGAATTTTTTCCCTAAAATGAGGACAATTGGCTTCTACCTCATTGGGGGTTTTTGCCTTCCTCCGGATCACACCTTAGCACAACAGTCTGAACTAGATGGACGCTCTTGTCTTATTTTAGCCTTACAAACTATGAAACTATGAAACTATGAAACTATCTAACTATATTTACTATTTTGCCATAGGCAAACTTAAACTCTATCAGTTCTCAGATAATAGAAAAGGAGTTATTCTTTCACAATTAGAAAGGGATACCTTTATGAGACAAATTGCGAGTTAGAAATCATAATTTTTAAAAAGTGTGGTATAGAGGTTAGGTGTTGTACATAATATAAGTTAATTTTAATGCTTATATAGACCTGAGAACTGATAGAGTATTTAAGTTTGTCTAAGGCAAAATAGTAAATATAGTTATTAAAAGTCACTCTTTGTTCTCTTACTAGATTCCCATATTTTTGAGACTACTGCTACATCTAAAATACACTGGGGAATATATACTAAGACTACTATCTGATATGTCTGTTTTTTATCATTTTTATCATTCATTTTTTCCATATACAGTCCAACCTTGGTACTCAATCACTTTAAAACTCCTTAAATGTAATAATGCATTCTGACGAGACAAAAAAAAATATTTCTGTATTCTGTATTTGCTTGGCTCTCAGGTGTTTGCTAGAACTTGTTGGAGTCACAACTCTGGGAGCATATTACGGCTCCGACCATGTTATCTTGGCATAGCTCTTACACTGTGGCAGTGGATAACCCCTCTGATTTATGAGCTTCTCTTTAACTCCCGTTGCCCGATGGAGTCTGGGGATATCTATAGTCAGCCCTGGGGACCTAGAGTAGCCCCAGAGCTGTCTGTATAGTAAGCCTATTGTCAGGGCACACTGTGTGTTGCCCTGTCAGCAGCCTGTGTCAAACTGACAGAGTCTAATGTATCAGCATACAGGAGTATACAAATACGTTACTAAGAGTAAAAAAAAGTGTTAAATAATTATAACATTAAAGTAAAAAATATTTAACAATTATAGAATAAAAATAAATATTTAATAAAAAAATTATTGGGCATATATTACACACATATATTAGGTATCTACACAAACGTAATAACTTGTAGAATTCATCTGATAGGTTATTTAGTGTAAAATGTGAATGGTGTAAAAAACAACACAGAAAAACACTTTTTAATGTTAATGCTGCTAAATACATTTTTTTTAAATTCCACAGCAATTTATTTGTAAACTTAAACTAAGCCTCTAAATAAACTCAATTTCACCTGCATAAAACAAAGTCCTCATAGAACTGTGTCACTTAAAAAATAAAAAAGTTAAGTAGGTTGAAATACAGGAAGGCAAATTTTTTTTTAAAAAAATTAGCTGGTCATTAAGGCCTTTTCAGGTCTGGTGCTTAAGGGGTTAGATGGCAGTCCTCTTGCTTTGTAAAGTCGATGAATTAGCATTTTTAAGCACTGATCATTAATGCCTGTGTATTTTTAATGTCTATTAAGAAAAATACAACCCTAATAATGTTTGCAAAGTTTTATAAAATGGGTATTTTCTGGGTGTCTGATTTATTTACACTATTACATAAAGAAAAAGTTCATTTGATACTCACATTATTGACGAGTACCAACATACCACTGTTTTATGCACATTTATCCAAGCAGAAGAAATATAGATTTAATTAAGTCTACATAAAAGAATGCATTTTTCAAATTATAAGACACACTTATTTCCCTAAAAATTAGGCTAAAACTTAAGTGTGTCTTGTCATGTGAATGTAGGTGTATGAAGCGAGCTCACACAATGAGCTGGCACTATGTGTGGCAGGTAACAGCTGGACCTACCACTATCAGCCAGGGTTGGAGATAATGCCTTTGAGCCCCTTAGATGCTATAGTAAATGTGACCACAGGATCTACAGTAAGTGGTTGAAAACAGTTCTGTTGCCCGGTAGTCCCTTCATGGATAAGATCATGGGGGGTGCCGATTGGTTGTTATGACAGCCAAGAACCTAACAAAGGCCTCCATGGATGCCATCTTACTACTCCTAGAGCCATTATTGTGCAATGTTCTGTAACCTATTACTATTGCAGAATAGTGTACAAGTGATTGCGCCCTCCGGTATCCCTAGCAACCAATACCCTAAAACAATACAAAAAATATTTTTTTAAAAAATTGAAAAAATTTGTGATCGATCTTTAAAAAAATTTAAAGAGTACTAAAAGTTCAAAACCCTTAGCTTTTGTAAATTTACCCCATAAAAAAGGAAAATAATTTTTTTCACCTAAAACTTAAGTGGTTTTTCCCCCCCAAAAAAATTGGCAAATGGAAAAAAATTGGTGCCCAAGATGTCATTTCATTGGTAGGGCCGAATTTTGTGGATAAATTAAGTAGCCATTATGTCATTGGGGGGTAGGGGACAAAGGGCTTTTGGAACGATATTGATTGCGGGTTTTAAACCCACTAAGTGCATAACAGCAAATCAGTAAAGTCTCAGGGAATATGACATCTATTATGGCTAATCAGGCTTTAATTAATGTCAAAACGTATTTATCTATAATAAAATGCACAAAAGCCAGGCATAATTGTAACCATCTTGTAATTGTCAGGAAGCACGAGGGGTCTTTCTAAGTAGCTTTATTAAGCCACATCCTGTGTGTCTATAGTAAGATTAATAGCAGGGGCGTCGCTAGGCTGTTTTATTCGGGGCTCGGGCGCAAAAGCGCTCTTTAGGCCTTTGGCGCCCGGGGGAGCTGCGGGGGGGGGGCGGGGGCCCTTGAAAGGACAGAGAGGAGCGCGCTCCCCGGGGGGATTTAAAAGGGGGTTTTTAAATGTTGTTTTTTTAAAAGGGGTTTCCCATGCCCTCAGTCCCCCCTAAAATTTCCCTCCCTGTGGCCCCCTACCCCGTCTGGGGAAAACCCCATTTTACTGCCTGGGGCCCCCCATATCCTGCCGGGTGGCCCCCATATACTCCCGTGGCCCCCAAATCCCTGCCTGGGGGCCCCTATACTTCCTTTTGGCCCCAAAAATACCCCTTTGCCTGGCCCTATAATGGCTCCCCGGGTGCCCCTATAATGCCTGCCTGGGGCCCCCCATATCCCGGGTCTGTGTCCCTTTAATCCCTGCCTGGGGCCCCCCATATGCTGCCTGTGCCCCTAAAATTCCCCCTGACTGGGGGCCCCCAATTTCCCTTTGGGGCCCCCTTTTCCCCTGCCTGGGGCCCCCCATTTGCTGTGGCCCCCAAAAGCTGCCTTTTCCCCCTAAAATTTGCCTGCTTATCCTTTGCTCTTTTGGGGCCCCCTCCCTGGGGGGTCAATTACGCCTGCCTTGGCCTCCTACGCCTGCCTGGGGGCCCCCCCAAAAAATTCCCTGCCTGGGGGACCCATATCCCTGCCTGTCCCCCTAAAACCCCTGCCTGGGGGCCCCCATATACTGCCTGTGGCCCCCATATACTCCCTCAGTCCCCCCTTAAACTGCCTCAGTGCTCCCATATACTGCCTCAGTCCCCCCTATAACCTTTTGGGGGCCCCTATATACTCCCTCATTTGCCCCCATATACTGTAAATCCCCCTATTCCTTTTGGGGCCCCTATATATGCCTCATTTCCCCCCAAATATACTCCCTGGGGCCATATAATGCCTCAGTCCCCCTTTATTTACTCCCTGTGGCCCCTTATACTGCCTCAGTGCCCCATAAAACTGCCTCAGCCCCCCCTATATCCTTCTTGGGGCCCCCTATATACTCCCTAAGTCCCCCAAATATATGCCTCAGTCCCCCTATATACTCCCTTTGGCCCCATATCCCTGCCGGGGCCCCCCCCCCCCTATATACGGGCCCCCCCAAAAAATTGCCCCCATATACTCCCTCAGTGCCCCAAATTTACCTTTTTTGTGGCCCCTTTATATACTCCCTCAGTGCCCTCATTTATCCTGTGGCCCATTACTGCCCAGTGCCCCTTTTTTACGGCCCTTTTGGGGCCCCATAAAACCTGCCTGGGCCCCCTATAAAATGCCTCGGGCCCCCCATATACTGCTCATGCCCCTATTTTACCTGCCTGTGCCCCCATATACTGCCTGTCCCCCCCTATTTTACTCCCTGTGCCCCCTAAATACTCCCTTGGCCCCCTATATACTGCCTGTGACCCCATATATACTGCCTTTTGGCCCCATAAAACCTCCCTGGGGCCCCCCAATATACCTGCCTGGGGGCCCCCTATACTGCTTCAGTCCCCCTAATACCTAACGGGGGGAAACTGCTATACCAAAAATTTAAAGGAGTTGCGGGAATTTGTGAGGTTTCCCTAAGATTTTTTGTGCCCAAATTCGGGGACGAGTATTGGGGCCGGGGAAAGCAATCAGCATGAAGGTTTTAAAAAAGGGGGGGAGAAAAAAAGGGAAAGTGAACGACGGGGATAAAGGAAAAGACGTCCCCGGTGAGTTACTAAATGAAAACTGCGGTAATCACTTATATTTCGGCGTGTTTACATCACACTAGTTTTAAAACCCTATCTAGTCCCCTGTAGGGGGTTAATATACAGCCCTCAGCTCTGTGTACACTGGGTCTACCATTTATCTGGTAACTTATGGCGGGGGTATATTTAATCAGACCCTTTGGTACAGCTGTTTGGTCACTTTGGGGGGGTCGCGTTCGGTCGGGTCTGGCAGGATTTTTTGACCCTTAAGTTAGTAATATTTTGGGGTCTTGGTTTTGTGGGGAGGGTTTTATTTAAACAATAAACTTGTCGGGTTTAAAATTTGCCCCATGTATCGGTTTTATGTTTTGGTGATGTTTGGGGGGTATTTCATTTTGAAGGTGAGAAGTTCTGAAAAAGTAAATTTGTCTTTGGTGATTTTTACGGGCCCCAGTGAGGGCCTAAAGGGAGATGGAGGGGGATCTGTGGGGAAAGTGCGGGAAAATTAGGGGACGGGAAAACAGAAGGTTTTTTCTGAAAAAAAAAACCATCCGCATTTCAAAAAATAAAGGCTTTGAAAAATTTTCGTTTTGGGAACCAGCCCTACCCCAGAAAAACAAAAAGGGGCCCGCCCCCCGGGGATGTTTTGGACCCTAGCAACCCCCCTGATTAAAAGAGTTAAAAATTTAAAAGGGGGGGGAGAGGGAAAGGGGATGGGAACTAATGTACTAGGAAACCCAAAAAGGGGGGAAGATATCATATCATTTTAATGCCATAAAAATGTATTTTTTTATAAACAGGAAAAGGGGGATAAAGTGGTTTATGAAAATTTTTTATGGCCCAAAAAGCACAAGAGGGGTATCAAAAGGGCCAAAAATTTGGGACAAAGATGTTTAGCCCGGGTTTTTATTTTTGAATGAACTTTGAAACTGACTTACACAGAAAAAACTGTACAATGCTACATATCAGGGTCCCTCCATATGGGATGGAAATCCAAAAAAATTTTCCAAAACCCCAAACGTCTGCGCACTTCAAGGAACTCTGAAAGGAGCAAATCTTAACTAAATCTGCCGCATTTCCACATGAGAATCCAATGAACTTTCATTGCAGATATGTTGCAGATTTTGACTTTCCTACTAAAGCCAATAGGGGAAATATGCAACAAATCTACAGCTTATCTGCAACATAAATTGACTTGTTTGGGATTAAATGAGGACCTGGGAAATACATGAAACACTTTAAAACTATGCTATTTTCTGCCTTTTTAGAGCCAACACTGTTATAAAAAAAATATAAGCCAAAAGAAAATTGATAAGGGGACCCCAATGCCTTTTAAATTTTCTTTTTTAGGGGCAGGTTGGGATTTAAACAGGGGATGGGCATCCCATTTTTGGCTCAAGTGGAGGGGTGACTGTGTAATTGCAGCCAGGCGTCTGCTGTAATGACTAAGATCAGATAAAAACCCCAGTGTTTTTTAAAAACCCCTTTTATTCCCGCAGTAAACGTGACCCCCAGCATCTAGTTAGTATCAGAGGAAAGGGACTCAATCTGTCAGCCCACAACTTCCCCTTTTCGGGAAACCCATCATTGGGTGCCCCATGGGTTATCCAAAAGGCCCGCCCGGAAGCTAGTAATGCTCCAAAGGGCTGTCTTCAGTGTTTTGTATTTGGGGAACCCTTTTTTCACAAAAAAATTTTTAGAAAAAAGCCCTGGCCCTTTTTTCTTAAAAGCATTTTGGGTTACAAAAGACTTACTCTATTTTACTCATAAAGAAAGGGCATTGTAGCCCGAAATGCGTTGCAGATGATGGGAGCCAGGTATTTTTAATATATCTTGTGAAAAAAGTTCATGGTTTTTAAATTTAAGTGGGTTCCGGAAGATCAAGGCTTTACTTTTGGAGGATATGTTTACCCACAACCCCAAACTCTGACGGGTTTTTCCCCCCGTGAAAATAGGAATTCCCTTTGGGGGTGTACCTCTCCAATCATATCTGCAGATTTTGGTAAGGACCTAGAATCTTTCTTTTTTTTTCCCTTTGGGTTAAAGGGCCCTTTTTGGTTTGCCATGGTAGAACTTATTAGGATATCTGTCAATTTCACATTGACAGGCATATTACACTGCACTACATAGTCCAGTTCAGTGTTATAAGTGCAACCCAAAAAATTTACAAAGTTTAAGTTTCTATTTTTTTCCCAAAGAATTGTGGAAAAGTTTATTAAAAAAGTTTAATAAAAAAAATTGAAAAAAACCAACCCCTTTTTTACATTTGTTTTCACCGCTTTTTTTTTTCCCGTCCCAAAACCCTAGAATTTATTACATTATTTATCAAAACCCGGGGGGGGTAAGAATTTAAATGACAAAAATTTCTACTTTTTGTTTACCGGCTTCCCATAAAATGAGAAAGAAAGCAATCAAAAAGTTTTTATAAATCCCCAAAAAGGTACCCAATGAAAAATTTCCCCGTCTTCCTGCCCCAAAGTAAGCCTTCATGAGGCTCTCTTGATGAAAAAATAAAAATGCTATCAGTCTTGAAATGAGAAGACTTTATTACACAGTGAATGTCTTAAGTTAAATATAAAGAGTGAGGGAATGACTGCTTTTTTCCGTTCCTTTAAAGAAAAAAGTTAATTTAAAAATAAATTTAATAAAATTTTAAGTAACTCAAAATAGTGGCATCAAAAGTAAAACTTGTTTCACAAAAAACAAGGCCTAATATATTATGCGAGGGGAAAAAAAAAAAGTTTGGGGCCCCTTTTTTTAAAGTGATGATGAAAAAGCAAAAAAAAAATTAAATTTTCACTGAAATAAAACTTGTGACTAAAGGGGTTTAAAGGGGGCCAAAACAAAAAGATGGGATCAAAAAAGAAGTGGAGAGCGATAACCAAATTTTTAAAACACCCCCTCCCCCATTCCACCTGCGACCTTTTATCACTAAGGTGGCACATGACACCCGGGGGGGAAAATGGGAAAATTTGGGGAAATTTTATCCCCCTTTTTTCTTAAGGGTGTAATAAATTTTTTTGCCAGTGGTTTAGACGTTTATGGTGTGGTTGAATTATTTTGAGGGCACACCAAATTTACCTGTTAGGCTAGGGTTTTTAAGGCTTAATTGCGGGACGTGATTTTTGCACCGCAATTACCCGTGGGGGACGGGGGCGGGGGAGGGGGTGGGGATTGGGGTCGAGGGGCCCCGGAAACCCCTGGTAATTACATGGGCAATTATTTTCCCCCCCGGCGTATTGCCCGGAAGGGGGAGGAGACGTAATCCATAGTTTTTCTATGAGAACTGTGGTTACCGTAGTTTCTAAAGGGGGGTATTCAGCCCTAATTTTTACACTCCCCCCGGGGCGTAATACAGATGAAATTTCGTCCAGGAAATTTAAACCGTTTTTGAACATGGCCTTTATTAAAGCTGTTTCACTTAATACTTTTCATTTTTATCAAAGTGTCTATCTTTTAATGTTGTTTCCCTGAAAAGATATAATACTTTTTTTCCCAAAAAAGAGAGAGATAATTTTTAAGGGCTTTTTTTTACTTTCTGCAAAATCAAAAATTTACTACACTAGGGAAATTTCTATGCCTTAAAAAAATTTGGGACAGCCAAAATGTTATGTCATGGTTTGGAAGCTTCGATTGGAACATCCGAGTTTTTTAATTATAGACACACCTGTGGAGTTTTTAAAAAGCCCCCACCAGAAAAAGCACTTTTCTTTTGTGTGTAACACCATGGGAAAGTCTAGAGAAAAACAGTCAAAAATTCAGGAAGATATTTGTGGACTTGGGACAAGTTTGGATCATCCTTGGGGGCAATTTCCAGATACCCCAAGGTGCTCGTTTATCTTTTCAAACAATTATACGCAAGTACAAACAAGATGGGAATGTCCAGGGCATTACCGCTCAGGAAGGGGGACGATTCTGTGTCTGAGAGATGAACGTGCTTTGGGTCCGACATTTGCATATCAACCCAAGAACGAAAGGAAAAGACCTTGTGAAGATGCTGGCAGAAGCTGGTTAGATTGTTTCATTATCCACAGTGAAACGAGTACTGTATCAACATGGGTGAAAGGCCACTCTGCCGGGGGAAAAACCATTACTCCAAAAGAAAACATAAAAAAGCCAGATTTGCAAATGCACACAGAACTACATTTTTGGAGCCATGTCCTGTGGTCTGACAAAACTAAAATTGAACTGTTTGGCCATAATGACCATCGTACTGTTTGGAGAAAAAAAGGGAGAAGCTTGGAAGTCTAAGATCACCATCCCAATGTGAAACACAGGGTGGCTGCATCATGTTGTGGGGTTTTTTTTGCTGAAAGGCGGGACTGGTGCATTTCACAGAATAGATGGCATCATGAGGAAAGAAAATTATGTGGCAATACTGAAGCAACATCACAAGACATCATCCATGTAGTTAAAGCTTTGGTTGAAATGATTCTCCAATATGGACAATGACTCAAAGCATGCTGCCAAACTTGTTACATAGTTGCTTAAGGATAATTAAGTCAATGCTTTGAAGGGGCCATCCCAAAGCTCTGCTCTCAATCCTATTGGAAATTTATGAGCAAAGCTGAAAAGGTAGATGTGAGCAAGGCAACCTACAAACATGGCTCAGTTACACCAGTTCTGTCAGGAGGAATGGGCCAAAATTGCTACCAGCTATTGTTAAAAGCTTGTAGAAGGATATCCAAAACGTTTGACCCAAGTCATACAGTTTAAGGGCAATGCTACCAAATACTAATGAATTGTATGGACATTTTTGACTTTGCAGAAAGTAATAAAAATACCTTAAAAATTATCTTATTCTGGCATTTGGCAAATACAAATAATTTTGATAGCCCTAATTGACCTAAAACAGGTACAGTTTATTCTGATTTCATGTCAGATAGGGAGAAAAACATGCATATGTGTCTTTTTATATAGTGTATGTAAACTTCTAGTTTCAACTGTTTATATCTATAAGTATCTACCTCATATGTGTATCTACTGGATATATACACTACTACATATATGTCCACTATGCCTCAAACTCATCCCCTAGCGACACCTTAGCAGTATCCTTAGACTTGTCAGTCCTGTCACATAGCAGGAGACGTTATATTAATCTGCTTGTTTGTTAATAGAACATTTTTTTTCTACTTTTCTCCCAGGAACGCCTGACAAGTACTTGGCTATTTTCCTTGCTTTCTCCGTTTAGAGCTTGAGAAAATAAATCCGTTAGCACTACAGAAGAGCGGAGCCTTTAATCTAAAAATAAACAACTGTAATTAAAAGGTTTATCTATAGAAAACAAGGCCTGCTCTATAAATAAGCCATTGTCTTGGCGTAGATGCAAAGTTTATCAACGGAATGAAATTCCTGTTTTTCTTGATTACATGGCTGTAGCAAGGACAGGTGGCAAACTGTGCCAAATAGTATTCCCCAAACTATAATCTACTGAACAGTGGACCCTCAACATACAATATTAATTGATTTCGGGACACCCATTATATGTTACTTAGTCACATAATTTGTAAGTCCGAAAAAAGACAGACGTCCATCTAGTTCATCCTATTTTGCTATGGTATTGATTGAGAAAGACAGAAACCCTCATGAGGTAGAAGCCAATTGTCCTGATTTTGGGGAAAAAATTCCTTCCAGACTCCAATATGGCAATCAGAATAAACCCCTGGATCAACAACCCTTCTCCAGAATCCTGGTCACTATAACTTGTTATATTATTACATCTAGAAATGCATCCAGACCCTTCTCCAGAATCCCGGTCACTATAACTTGTTATATTATGACATCTAGAAATGTATCCATGACCCTTCTCCAGGAATCCCGGTCACTATAACTTGTTATATTATGACATCTAGAAATGTATCCAGACCCTTCTCCAGAATCCCGGTCACTATAACTTGTTATATCATATCTAGAAATGTATTCAGACCCTTCTCCAGAACCCCAGTCACTATAACTTGTTATATTATTACATCTAGAAATGTATCCAGACCCTTCTCCAGAATCCTGGTCACTATAACTTGTTATATTATGACATCTAGAAATGTATCCAGACCCTTCTCCAGAATCCTAGTCACTGTAACCTGTTATATTACATCTAGAAATGTATCCAGACCCTTCTCCAGAATCCTGGTCACTATAACTTGTACTTAATAATACATCTAGAAATGTATCCAGACCCTTCTCCAGAATTCTGGTCACTAATAACTTGTTATATTATTACATCTAGAAATGTATCCAGACCCTTCTCCAGAATCCTGGTCACTAGAACTTGTTATATTATCTAGAAATGTGTGCAGACCCTTTCTGAACAATTCACCATGACAAGTTCCTCTGGCAGAGAGTTCCAGTCTTACTGCTCTTACAGTAGGGACTCCCTTTCTACGTTTATGCAGATATCTTTTTTTCTCTAGCCATAGAAGATGCCCCTTGTTCTGGATACAGTCCTTGGTATAAATAGATCTTAGGAAAGACCTCTATATTGACTTTTAATATGCACTACTCACCAAAAGTGAGGGATATTTGGATTTTGGTTTAAATTTCAGGATGAACATGAAATTATTGAAAATTGTTTTAAATGAACTAAATGAGACAGTCTCTTAACTTTACAATGCATGTGTCCAACTCAATGTTTTAATACTTTTTGCACAATTGGTCTCGAAAAAGGAGCTTAATGGCAAAATTCATAACAGGTGTTTGATCTCTGAATTGTCCAATAAATTTAGGGGATCAATTTGAATTGAGATTTAAGCAGTCCTCCTCATCATGCCGTTCAGATTTTGATATACTGTAAGGAGACTATGACAACACCTTACAATTGATCAACAGTACCTCGCCATTGCGAGGCTTCAAGCAGGATGCTGTCAGACAGAAGTAGCCACTAAGCTTAGAGTGTCATCAGCAGGTTGTATCAGAGATACAGAGAGACTGGAAGTGTCACAGAAAGGCAAAGAAGTGGACATCCTTTGGCTCCATCACACACTGATGACCGCTACATTGTAAACAAAGCCCCGTGAAACCAGATGATGAATGCCGCACAACTCCATCATTTCTGCTCAGAGTCCATTAACTTTCATCACTGAACAGCACTGAGGACCACTGGTTCCTCATCGAGTGTAGATGCTCCCTGGCCCATGCAAGATAATGATGCCTGTGTCTGGGGGTGTGATCACTGATGACTTGTTCCTGTCTTGCACAATGTCAGTGGGCCCTTTTTTAGAATTTGATCAGTGCCCCTGACAGCCCTTATGGTGCCTCTGAAGCCAATGAAGTACAGTACTGGTTGCTTGTTAGGAAAATATGAAGAGTGTTACTGGAAAGCAAAGGGTCCACAACTTGGATTTTAGTACTTGATTATATGCTGCATCAAAACCTTACTTTACCTTACTTTACTCAAAACCTTACCTTTTTACTTGGCGACTTCTTAAAACTGTCTTCAGGGAGAGTCATGTGCCACAGAAGTTGCTTTACAGGCCATGCTCCTCCTTACAGAGCACTTGACTTTCTAACGTTCTTTTTAGGTCATGCCCTTTCTTTCAGGCCCCTCTTCACATACATAAATAATTATTGCCACTTTAAAAAAAATCCCATTGTTGTTTCTCAATATTCTTAAAGACAAAACTTGTTTTATGTTTATGTCGATAGAGTCATGTGAACACTTTTTATTTGCAGGATAAGCTAATGTTTTCATTGGTGTCACGATGCAGATGCACATTTCTGCGTCTCCAGGCCCAGCCATAATTCACCTATCCCCGCTCCTGCTTCGCTCCCGCTTGCTGTGTGAGACCAGCGCAGCGCTGGACCCCATTTTACCTCATTTCCCCCAGCACATCTTGACAGTTATTGGTGTGCTTTAGTGAGAGTTGTTTGTGCCTGTTAAATTCTTTTGTCATTTACCCGGGCCTGGACTTCGACCATCTTTGTCTGCCGCCTGTCCTGACCTTATTGCCCAGCCTCAGAATATGCCTCAGCATACTCCTTCAGTGCCATGCTTCACCCTGCCTGTCGCCACGAGCGGCTATGCCAGGAGTAGTCTCCTGCAGCAAAGCTAGTCTCCTTAGACTCCACTCCTTGGCATAGTCCTGTGTCATCTCTCATGGCGACCCAGAGGATATGTTAAAGAAAACCTGCATAAAGGCTTTATTCGCAAGTTAGCCTTAACAGCCGATTCCAGATTTTTTTTTGTTGAAAAGAGTTTCACCAATCTTGATTTAAGTGGAGTCTATAACTTAATCAGTATCCACGAAAGCGAAGTATAAAAAACCACTTTCAACACCAATGATGGGAGCTTCAAGTACCTCATGATGTCTTTTGGCCTCTGCAATGCTCCAGCCGACTTTGTCAATGAGATCTTCCGAGATCTTTAATATGTATATGTCATATTCTATATTGATGACATTTTGATCTTCTTAACTGATCTCAAGTCCCATCATGACCATGTATGTTTGGTCCTAAGAAGCCTACAAATCAACCAATTTTACGCCAAACTCAAGAAATGCCTTTTCGACCAGACCGGTTTGCCCTTCCTTGGGTACATCTTCTCGGATAAAGGCTTACAGATGGACCCTACAAAACTTTCTGCTGTTCTTCTATGGCCACAGCCTCTTGGGATTCGAGCTTCCTGGGGATTGAAAATTGACTACCGTCAATTTATTCCCCATCTCTCCACCCTGGCGAAATTCACTATAGGTTTCGCCAAGAAAGACAGTAATGCTAAACTTTGGCCGTCTGAAGCGGAAGAAACCTTTGCCCGTCTTAAGGCCACAACACCTGTTTTGAATGGGCACCCTGGAGTTCAAAAATCTCTACTCTTGATCTCTCGCCACTTTTGGTGACCTAATCTTGTTCAAGACGTCAAATAATTTGTTCTCTCTTGTTCTACCTGTGTCCATAACAAGACTTCTCATTTCAGACCTTCCAGACTGCTTCATCCCTTACCTAATCCTGAGAAACCCTGGACCCATATCGCTATGGAATGTATTATGGATTTACCACCCTCCTCTAAAAGAGCTGCTGTGCTGTTCCGGCTGGAAGACGCAGTGGGCAGAGGAAGGCCTGTGACGTTCTGACGTTATGAGGTGTGACTGTGTGTGATGTCAGCACACTGAGCCATGCCCCATAAGTCTCGGTCTGTAACTAGGGGACAGATGTAAATTGGAAAGTTGGGAGTCAGGGGCTGCCTGTATTCTCCCTGAAATAACAATTCTGGAACACTGTTTTCATAACCAGTTCATCTAGTCCCTCTATTATGCTTCCCGAAAAAGGTAGGATGACTGCTCCTATTTAACCAATACTACCATTTTCAGGAGGAATAACAGAGGGATAACATAAGGCAGATATGAGAAACAGTGGGGTTCATTTATCAAGACAGAATTCTGTCACAATTTGCGCCAAAAAGTAATGTCGTAGATGTTTCACATGATCTTTATTATGTGTTTTAGACATTATTAGGGATATTGTCAGGGATAGAATAGGGCCAATGGTGTCTGGTGTTGGGGTCAGCTTTAGGAATAGGTCAGGGACCAAGGAACAGAATAGGGCCAGGGGTGTCTGGTGTTGGGGTCAGCTTTAGGGACAGGTTAGGGACCGAGGAACAGAATAGGGCCAGGGGTGTCTGGTGTTGGGGTCAGCTTTAGGGACAGGTTAGGGACCGAGGAACAGAATAGGGCCAGGGGTGTCTGGTGTTAGGGTTAGTTTAAGGATAGTTTAGACACTGAGTAAGCGAAAGATATTTGTTAGGATCAGGTTTTTTTTGGTGTCTTGCTTTTGGATTCAAGTTAATTATCTGTCCATCTACATTCGTGTCGTCGTCATCTTCTGCATTGCTGTCCATCGTCCATTGATAAGTCCCTACATTTATTTCTTTATATATGAATCTTATTACTTGCATAGGACTGCTGGTTTGCTTAATTAGGGTTACAAGTTTTGTTGTCATCTGTGCCAACCAGCGTCGTTGCAACAATAAAACCCCAAAGTCTCTTTTTCCAAGTGCTTTATAATCTTGTATCTATAATAAGAAACAGATTAGAGAGAGTTAACAGATTCTGGCTTAGCAGGAAATGAAAAGGTTAAAAGAGACAGAAACTTTAAATAGCTCAGTAATGCACACAGGGAGGATAAAACGTAAGTCAGATATTGATCCACAAAACATTCTGCCATCTACCGGCTCTCTGGAAAGTATTTTTACTTATTGAAATATAATTGCACTCAGGCTTACACTTCCTACCTGAATCAATACAAGTAGAATTAAAGTAAAAATCAGCCTGCATGTAGTCAACAGAGCTCATCCTGCGGGCTCCTTTGTTACACCCAGCAATGGATCGTTTATCACAGTCTTTGAAATGTGATATAACTATTGTACAAAGCATAATTATGAGGAAACTGATATAAACTACTTAATAGTTAAAAATCATCTGAAATGCTAATTACTTTATATAACAATTGTGAGAACTGTTTACATCTATGCAAAGGTTGTAAAGAGTTTCTATATATATATATACACCAGCCACATATATTATGCTATGGACCCCATTAAAGCACCATTCACAGGTCTCCGCACCTGCATCAATCCAAGTCTTCAAAAAATAGGATGGGCTTTAAGTTAAAACGTATAAACTTTTATTACAAATCCGTTTAAAACAACTTCAGTGTATCAACGTAAGTATTTAGACAAAGTAGAGGGGTACTTAACATAGTTGCGATGTCACCATTGTTCAATACAGGTAAGTCCGTAATTTCTTGCTCCCGCCGGAGCTATCTTAGGAGACGCCGGGAGACCGGGCAGACAGTGTCTGTGCACGCAGCGACGTTTCGAGGAGGCTCCTCCCCTTTCTTGTTTTAAACGGATTTATAATAAAAGTTTATACGTTGTAAAGAGTTTGTCATTCGATAATACTTAGGGCATGTCCCCACGGCACGGGTTTTCAACCGGTTTGCAGTTTTGCAGACCGTCTGAACAACCGGCAGCAAACGAGCTCAACGGGGCTCTATGGAAAACTCATGCAGCAGTCCCCAAGGGACTGCAAGGGTTTTCCGCCCGGCAGTTTTTTCACCTGCGGGCTGCCCGAAAGAGATTGAACATGCACATTTTTCCGTTCATAGCGGAGAAAAGCCATCCCCCCTTCTCCCCCCCGCAGCCGTGTGCACGGCACACAAACCGGACAAATACCAGTCGGATAAACAAACCGGTATTTGTCCTCTGCTGTGGGGACATGCTCTTAGGGGGACATGTCCCATTAGGGCTGCACCTTTTTTTGGGTGTATTTTGTACCTAAAAACTGTTGACACCGTATTTTCCATATAAACTAACTTTCGTACACCAAAACTGGGTGCATTTGACACTTTTGAATGCTCCTAAAGTAGGCGCATCCAATATGCTAGCAATTATATGCTATGCACCTTTTTTTTGGTATACGCCTAAATTAGGCGCATTGAATATGCTATACAAGGCATACGACACGCCAGATTTTTGACAGGTTTATTTATTCAGGCGCACTATACACTCATTTAATGCACCTTAAAACTGGCCTGGAAGCGCCACTTTTCTGACATGTCGCCCTTAGTTTTGTGCTATCTACAGCTCAGTGCTATTTGAGTGAATGGAGTGCTGCAGTACCAGACACGGCCACTAGAAGATGTACAGATCTATGTATGTCAAACAATAAAGAGGCCGCAGTGATTGATAAATGGAATGTAGGGAGTCAAATCCCCACAGATCTGATATTGATGGCATTTCATAAGCACAGGATATTACTAATCAAGTTTTGAAAAGGACAAATAGAGGTCATAAGTATGATGTGAATGTGCTCTGCTTGTTCAAATCGCCCAAAAACTTGTGAGTGTGAAATCTGTTTCTCTACA
The DNA here is from genome assembly GCA_025379985.1 of Phyllomedusa bahiana. Classification (NCBI taxonomy): domain Eukaryota; kingdom Metazoa; phylum Chordata; class Amphibia; order Anura; family Hylidae; genus Phyllomedusa; species Phyllomedusa bahiana. The sequence goes on from JAODAL010021956.1 coordinate 65,284, forward strand.
GTCGTAGTGCTGTCACTATTCCATAGCCCAATAATAGCCAATAAGGGGATAACATTCACTGTCACTGTACGCAGTAAAATGAGACATTCTTCAGGAAAAATCTTGAGTTCTGTGCTGACAACTAGTGGTCAGAAAGAAAATTAAAAACCAATGAAAAAATTGTGAGCCTTTCAATAGATAACACAATAGTGCTCACGTGCCACTCATTTACATTGCTGTTCAGAAGTGAACAGCTCCAAACAGTGATGTAAGTATAGGCACCTGACCGTCAGTGGCTGCAGCGGGGACATCCCCATTCGGAAGTAGGAGAATAAGAATGGAGAGACGCAGCGCTGGAACCAAGGATCAGAGGAAGGGGATTTTACTTTTTTTTAAATTAAATAGGGATCCATGAGTTGCGTATTAATTTTTCTGAGGGTGCTATCACACGGAGCGTTTTTTGGTGCCTTTTTTGTGCACAAATGTATAGTATTAACTGCTGTGCCTTTCTGCACAAAAAACCATCCCAAAAAAGCTCAAAAGCACCAAAAAA